>JAOVVF010000029.1:13649384-13659913 GCA_028565595.1 Duopalatinus emarginatus | reverse complement strand
TAAATTATATAATATAAATTATATAATATTAGCCCCAACACCTAAATCAGTTTCCTGAATAAACCCTGAATATAATGTCTCTTTAAGGTGGTCCACACGACCCCTCCCCCGTATAGTACACCCAGCTGTGGCGAAGCTATAAGAGCGCACAGTGCGCACAGTGAACATTAGCGCATCATACACAGATCACACACATACACACGCACTCACACACACACTCTTAACACCGGCACTCCGCACACCCAGGCCTGTCTGCATGGATCTAGCACGTGTCTGAGTTTGTGAACTCCCCTGATTGTACGTTTTTAAGGATTCTGCGGAGTGGAAAGAGAGCCAACTTTCACCACCGACCACTTGTGCATCCTCATGTTAGTGCATACGTATTCAACGATGGTGAGTGGAGCTGAATTTTACGCATATAGGTATACTTTACATATGCGCTTATAGTGCATGTGATGCACTGGTTTATTCTACTCCAAACATAATAAACCAGCATGTTGATTAAATATCAACACGATCATTGTGTAAGTAGGACATGTACTGTCATGCGAGGTCGATTTTAATCAATGCACAAATAATTTTATATAAGCTTTAAAAATCTGCTGAAGGGCGTTGGGTTAATTTGCGACATTTATAATCACTCAGAAATGTTTGCAGAAGAAATATTAAACAGTTTGCACTAACCCGATAATTGCACATTAAAGTTGCTGGAGGATTTTTTGGAAATGCAGTCAAGAAGGAAAAAATATCTAAGGATTGATGAAAGTGAAGTGAACTATTTGCCTACTCACAGATCAGTCGTGCTCCGGTCGCAGGATTGATTTTTTTACTGGCCCGAAATTGATTTGGCGCTGAATGAAAGCATCATAAGCTACTGTGTAGTCCAAGTCTATTTTATTTTACTAAAATATAGATCTGCTGATTATTTATTATCAAATGCACAAGAACCAGCTTCTTTTATTATTTATTTTTAAGCTTTACTTATTTATTTAGTCTTAAAAGGTTAAATGTGTTTATCTGGACTTAAAACACTAAAGCACCTGCTGCATTGAAATAAAAATAGGGGAAATTATTTTATTTTTACAGATAGTATAAATTAATTAAAATTATTATTTGTATATGTGCTGTTTTATTTTATTTTTTTTTAGTTTAGTTTAGTTTAAATAAACACTTATTTAAATAAACAAATATTTTTTAAAGATGTAAATACAGCTAAACAAATAAATAGATGCCAATACTTTACTTTCACTTTGGATAAAAAGTTTTATTAGTACAGTATGTAGGTTCCTATTGAAATTGTAGCTTTTAAAACAAACAGTTTATAAAATTTTTAAACCACTTTTGCAGGCATTCTGCTGAATCCACAACCTAAATACACACTTACACATCCTCCACTAAACTAGAGTGTTTATGAACTAATCAGAAATAAAGGGTTTAAAACCTCTGTTTATTCGCTGTTCTTTGTGTGTGTGTTCAGGAGCGCTCGGACGGGCTCTCGGGTTCCTCACCGAGACTGTCTCAGCTCTGCTCTCTGAATCAGACGCCTTACTCTGCGGCTCCTCCACTGTGCCACACTCCGGCCTCGGACTTCCAGCCGCCGTACTTCCCTCCCCCGTATCCGCAAGCGTCGCTCTCCTACTCACAGGCTCAGGACACGGGATACCCGCACCTGGCCGACCCGTACCAGTCCATCAGCTCCCTGCATCAGCACCAGCAGGCCGCGTGGCACCCGCCGCGGGGCCGTAACCCGGAGGACGCCGGAGTCCTGCCGCAGCCACACCGCGCACTGAGCCTCGAGCCCCGGCGTGATTACCCCGGTGTTCCGCGGCTCCTGCACGCGCTCGGTGAGGGAGCGGGACCGGGAGCGCTGGGGGACGCGCCGCTCGGTGTCCACGCGGCTCATCATGGCACCGAGGAACTGCAGGCAAGTCTAACACCTTCAGTTAATTATTACCATAGAGAGGATCGAAAAACAGTGTTTAGACAGCATAAGTTCTGTTTCTATGTTTATTATTGACTATAATTGATTTGTTTAGTGTGCGTAAAACTGGAGTCAAGTAAACTGAGCCACCAGATAATGATGAGTACCACAATCATAATAACCAATTACTTAAACCCAAGCGATTTCCACAAACAGTATGTCGTGTATATTTCATTTTTAAAAATAAAAGAAAGAAAAAAAAAGAAAAACTGATTATTTGATTCATGAACATTGATATTTTTGTAGTTCTTCAAACAATTTTGCCAAAAAGTGGTCTAGTTTTACCTGACTTCACCCTACAGATCCAGTCACAGCCAGTGTCTCACCTCTGGTAGTTTAATAATCCTAACAGAAAAGTTACAAAAACTTCAGATATAAAAGCTTTGTAGGAACCTTACATATTATTTTTTACATAATATTTCAGCGATTCCCTTATTTTTACCTGTTTATTAATCACATAAAAACATAATCACACATTACTCCCATAACCAAGCATTACTTGTGTACACACATTACTCCAATAACCGAACAATACTTCCATAACCACACATCATCACACAGCTCCATAGTAGCTCCATAATCACATGTAATCAAACATTACTTAATTGCACATTATCACATATTGCTTAATTACACTGTAGTTTCATAATAACATATAACCACACCTTAATTCTATAATTACACGCAATCACATTTTACTCTGTTAATCATAATCATTTCATAATCACACAAAATCACACATGAGTCTCATAACCGAACAATACTTTCACATAATCACATATTATTCTCATTATCACATTTAATCATATATTACTCCCATAACCACAAATTACATGAGTGTTAATATTACTTTGTTAATTACCTTGTAGTAACATAATAACACACAATCACACATTACTTCCATAATTAAACAATAATTTCATAATTACATATTACTTTCAAAATCAAAAATAATCACGGATTAGTCCCATAACGAAATAATACTTCCATCACTTTGATCACATGTAATCATAAATTACTCCCATAACCAAAAATTACATCCGTATTTACACAATCACATATTACTCTGTTACTCACACTGTAGTTCCATAATAACACACAATCACACATTACAATAATTTTATAATCACATATTACTTTCAGAATAAAAAATAATCACACATTACTCCCATAACCGAATAATACTTCCATAACCACATATTACTCTCATTATCACATTTAATCATATGTTACTCCTGTAATCAGACTGTAGTTCCATAATCACACAAAAGTTCACATTACTTGCATAATCAAACAGTAATTTCATGATCACATATTACTTTCAGACTTTTCAACACATTTAACACAATCACACATTATTCTCATAATCGAACAATACTGCTGTAATCACACATAATTACATATCACTCATATTATCACATATAATTATATATTACTCCCACAATCACACACTACATCCATAATTACACATAACACACAGAACCCCCATAATTACAGTTTACTCTCATAATTACATTTACTCTCACAAAAACACATAATCACAGATTACTCTCCTAAGCACATTTCACATTCATATCAATTCTCAACCACAAATGATGAAAACTATGAACACTGTTCTGTCTAAAGAAAATTGTGGATCATTTAATTGTAATTAAACTTATAGGTTATTGGTGGTTTCATGCGAGACAAATGATGTGTTATAGTAATTAATGTAACCTATTTGTGGTGGAACAGAAGCAGAATGGACGTGTAGTACACGGTTATTTCAGTAATTTCATTATTTAATTTTTTTTCATGACCTGATTGAATGCTTCCTGTCTATTATTTTTCCAAAGAAAGTTGCCTCTAGTGAACATATAAATGTGTTAGGTAGGTGTGTATATAAATAAAACGCATGGGTTTGTCATGGTGTTATATAGATATGCGCAGGGGATGGATTTCTCAGCTCTATTCGGGGTTTAATGGTTGTCCCGACTCGGCGGTGTTGGTGGTTTTGAGCAGGTGCAGGATCAAACTGCTCTGAATGACTTTCTGTTTGACAACCGAGCGCAACCAATCGATTTATTTAGGCAGTCGAGGTCAATAATAAACAAAGGTCTTTCCCTCTGCGGGAGTTTGTTTGAAATGCGCAACACAGCACCGCGTTAAAAACGATTTTGCGGGTTTATTTGCGCCACTTTGGCAAAAGAGTTCAGATATTTTAACCTGGAACCACTTTTAAAAATGTAGTCGTTTATGATTATAATTAAAAAAATATATAAAATAACGGGTAAAATATTTTTTATTAAAAGAAATATTGTGTATTTAAATTTAAGTTGCTCCATTTAAAACAACCAGAAATTAGACATAATTACTTTTTAATTTAATTAATTTATAATAATTGTCTTTTAATTATAATTATAAATAATTTATTTACTTTTGTTGGCATTCAATATAATAATACAGCTTCTTCTGTAGGCTAGATAATACTGAGAGCTTGACATATGAGATGAGCACTGATCCATTGTTAGCCCTGTGATTCAAAAAACATAATTAATAATAAATCTGAATATTTTTTCCCATACAGACCAAGAGGTACTTCAGTTTCATTCAAATGTCAAGTTCAAAAAACAATAAGCAAATGTATTTTTGTGTGATTTATTTATTTATTGTGTAAATACATGTTAATAAAACACTAATACTTGGTATAAGATTAAATCAACAATACTTCTGGTTTTTTAATCAGGGTATGGAGGAAGCATCGTCTCTGGGAATCTTGGATCATTCTGTTATTAAGAAAGGTAAGAGACGGTTTTTTATTGAGGATAGCCATTTTATAGGTTTTGGAGTAGAAACATTTAGGAAAGTCAGGACATATTTTTTTAAGTATTCACATGCATGTGCATTTTCTGCCAATTGTCTTGACATTTCACAAACGCAAGACACACACACACACACACACACACACACACACACACACACACACACACACACAGACAGACACACTCACATCTTACTCTTGTGAGGACCTTCCACTGACACAATTGTTAATGCAGCTAATGAATGCAATGCCTAAATCTAACACTAACCTGCATAATAAAAAGGCAACTGTCTTTTATTATTTGTTAATTATTATTTTAGTAATCCATTTTTTATTTTACAATACATTATTCTTTTACTTTTATTTTTAAAACCAGTCAAATGTTCCCAGAAGTTGAAAATGAGCAGATATTCCTATCCATGTGGGGATTTCTGGTCCCCACCAAGATATAAACACACACACACACACACACACACACACACACACACACACAGTCCCTACCAAAAAATAATTCAGCAGTGTCGTTTCATGTGAAGTCAAGAAATCCTCCAACGCTCGGTTCACCCTTAAGGCAGTAACTCTTAATGAACTGTTCATGGTCATATGAGAGAAAAAAGAGGGATTAGAAAGCAGCTCAGGGGAGAAGGAGGGGTGATGAAGAAGAGTTATGAGGAATTCACAGTGTGATCTTTCCACTCAAATACCAAGAAATTGGATTTTTATAGGTCACACAGAAACTCAGGCTTTATGCTCTCTCAGAAGTTTCCAAGCTCTGCAGCTATCATCAGCTACTTTACACAAATGCCATCTTAAACTCACGTGTTTGCAGATCAGTTACAGAGTGCTCTCAAGGGTGTAGCAGATTCTCAGAGGGGATAAGAGGCTCTAAAGCCCATTTGAATAAACCAAAGGTGTGCCGAGCGCTTATAGACGCACACACACACACATAGACACTCACACAGACACAGACACAGCTGCGTTATGAATAGAGGCTGCTTGTTGGCCATCACAGCAGGGTGAAACAGAGCAAAGCACACAGGACACCAAGCACTTAGAGAGAATAAATACACTCATTTTTATTTTTAAATGTCTGACTTTATGTAAGTTATATAAATATATAATACTCATTTTGTTTTTATTCCTGAACCTTTTTTCCACCTACTACAGAAAAGACTTTATGTCTAAAGTTTAAAGTTAAATCCATTCAATTCAAGTAACCAGTCAAATAGTCAGTCACTCTTATCCTCCCAGACTATCAGAGTCATGATTTGTCTGGAGTCCATCTGGAATCATTGGGCACTCCCTGGACAGGGTGCCAATCACAGGTTACGACCAGTCAAACAATTGAATTTAACATAAATATTTAATATTAATATAAAAAATATTTCTATTGTGCTTTTAACAAAGGACATTATCCAAAATCAGTTTTTCAAAAATATAAAGTAACATCACATTTTTATAATAACATTTACAATTCATTCCTAATGAGAAGTTGGAGGCGATGGTGACAGATAAAATCTCCCTGACATGATAAGGAGAAGAAACCTTAAGAAGATAAAAAAAATCATGGACCCCCAGGTCAGGCATCGTGTGCCCCTGGGCATTTCTAAACCCTGCTTTGAGAACCCCTTCTACACAATATGTACATTTCATTCCTAAAATATTTGGATGGCTTATGGTTCTAATGTTTCTGTATTTCTGAGCGAGAAATCGTCTTTTATAGGATTTATGGTGCGATGTGCTAAACAGGCAATTTCAGTTCAGCCACTGAATGTGCCACACGTGTGCTCTCGTATCTCTGGGTTTTGACCAGTAAATTATTGGTGAATTGTTACTGAAGCAAGAATAAATAAATAAACTCCCAGGACATTATTAGGTTTAATGGATAAACCACTTTTTACAGTGTAGAGTGTTTCATTATACAAAGCACCCTTAAGCTTTAAGATTAAACCTTGAAGATTGTACATCACACTTCACCGTTATAAAAAAAGACTCTTTCTTGTGATTATTATTATTATTATTATTATTATTATTATTATTATTAAAAACACCAACCAACAAAATCATAGATTTTTTTTTTTCTGGATGTCCTAAAATGTGTTGTCTGTATTCCAGCTCTTTAATTATTTGTGCAGTATTGTTCTTGTTTACAGAGTTTAGATATGCAGTGATTTTGAAAAACTGCTAATGAAGTCCTCTGTGGATGTGTGTGTAAGTGAATTGAATGAAATGCCTGTTGTGTGTATTTCATCAGTGAGAAGGAGAACGGGTGTAGGCTCAGTGGGAAGTGGGACTAACAAACAAATAAATAAATAAACAAATGAATGGATAGATGAATGAATAAATGAATGAATGAAATAAATTAGACAGACAGACAGACAGATAGATAGATAGATAGATAGATAGATAGATAGATAGATAGATAGATAAATAGATGACAATAAATAAATACATAGATAGACAGACAGAAGTCCACATGTATATGATTCACATCTCAGAGGACTAGACTGAGTATAACACATTTAAGCCGAAGTGTTTTTGACACCTTTTTATTTGACACGGTTCTCTGACAGCATGACAAATAATTCCACAGTGGCATGAAATTGTAAATAGTCTAAAGACCTATTGTATTTATAGTCATATTGTGTTTGATTAATACCGTGCTGTCAGTCTGGGTCATGGTTCTGAGCTTAATCCCTAAGTCAGTGTGAACGAAAGCAGATGTGCCAAAACAGTACACAAGCAAAAGCTGTGAAATATTTATTAACAATCATAATATTAACATCCAGTCTCTCACTGAACATATGATGTGAAAATAAAAACAGAAAAATCATTAACAGTGATGAAGCCATCAGCCAAGTGAGAAATCTAACTAGTCAAATTAGCATCATGCTAAACCCACCGCTGCTGTCAGTCGTCCTACTTTTATCATAACAGCATCGAAAAAACTTGAAGGTGTCAAATTAATGAATCTAACATGAGTGTAACGTCCTCTGTCTCTGTCTCTCTCTCTCTAGTTCCTGTCCCATCCAAGCTGAATGGCTCTGCTCTGTCTGTCCTGTCCTTTGGTAAGGATGGATTGGGTCTTGGTGGTGTGTCCAACCCTGCTGAGGTCTTCTGCTCGGTGCCTGGACGCCTGTCCCTCCTCAGCTCTACGTCCAAGTACAAGGTGACAGTAGGGGAGGTCCAGAGGAGACTGTCTCCTCCTGAGTGTCTCAATGCCTCACTGTTAGGAGGAGTGCTGAGGAGGTAAGCTGAGGACACAGCCAAGATATAATCATGCAGATAGAGATAAGAGCACAAGATAATACATATAGTATTATTACACAGCAAAGAATCTTTCAGTATTTTGATAAAGGAAATGTCTGTCTCTTCTTCCAATACACTCAAAAATTCAATCCGCGTAAATGGGGTCAAACACAACTGTTTGCTCTTTGAGTGCACATTGACTTAAACAAGGACTTTCTATTATCACTGTAAAAATTTGTAGTTCCTTGAAGAACCTCATAGGTTACTCCAAGAACCTCCAAAAACTCAAACGTTCTTTAATGGTCACAGAGTTGCCTGGAGGAACTTTTGGGTTTCCTCAGTATTAAATCTGGTTCCTCATAGAAGGTTCCTAGAGGATCTTTATTTGGATATAACTGAGAAGGTTCCTCAAAGTACATTAAAATGTTCCTGTACAGTTTCAAACTGAGGAACCTTCAAAAGTTCCTCAAAGATCTTCTTCTTTTAACAGTGTGCATAATAACAGAGCAAGTAACTGACATTTAGGAGTTACATCTAGAGTTCTCTCTCTTTCTAATGCACACACACACACACACACACACACACACAAGGAGCAGGTGTGTTGACCAACATAGTAAGGGCTTCTCCTCAAATCTAAATCACAGTCTATTTACTTCCAGGCATAAATATGAGTACACACACATTCAGTGAACACATGCTATAAAGATATTTTAATTATTCATGTATACTTATTATTAGGTAATTGAATTAATTAATAATATTTTATAATATAAAATTATACGGGAATTATATTATATTATATTATATTATATTATATTATATTATATTATATTATATTATATTATATTATATTATAATTTGTCTGTTTGTTTGAATAAATAATAAAATAAATATAAATATTAAACATAAATATTGTCTGGCAAAAATAAGCTCAGCTAATTAAATATTTGGGTGATTTATAAAGACACCTCCCACCTGAACAAACAACAACAAACAACAAACAACCACACATGCCACAACACACACTTATTCTTTCTGCAGGAACGACACTTTTTAGTTAATATTGACTTCAGACACCATTGTGGTGCAGCTGTACTATGTTGACATTTTCCATCTATTAACTTACAACATCAAAACGTCCACCAAAAAGTCATTTACTAGACTAACAAAAGTTAATGAATGAGAAATCATTTTGCTCATAAGGTACACAATAGTAATCCAGTAAAAAGAGAGACAGAAAGAAAGATTGAGGGGAAAATAAGGCTATAAGCTAGACAGAGGTGAATTGGTCAGAGTTGCTAATGAGAGTGTCAGTAGTGCTAAACGTCTCTCTGTCCCCTTCCTCAGAGCAAAGTCAAAGAACGGCGGCCGCTGCCTCCGTGAGCGTCTGGAGAAGATCGGCCTCAACCTTCCTGCAGGACGCCGTAAGGCAGCTAACGTCACGCTCCTCACAGCGCTAGTGGAAGGTACTTACACACACACCCACACACACACACACACACAGGCTAAAGTCACTGAACAGACAGAATGCAATACGACTATTTATAATGCACTGCACATTACACTACACTACACAGTACACACACTACAGTTATCCAGTCAAAGCTGTACGTCAATGCTGACATTTGTAGCCAGTTTGTAATGTGATGCTCTGTCTTTAAGGCGAGGCAGTACACCTGGCACGAGACTTTGGTTATGTGTGTGAGACGGAGTTCCCGGCGAGGGCGACCGCAGAGTACTTATGTAGGCAGAGTGATCCAGACCAGCTACCCACACGGCGAAGCATGCTCCTGGCCACCAAGTGAGTCCCAGTCTGATCCAATCTGAGCTGATTGTTAAGTTTGAATGTATAACAATACATACTCTACCGATCTTTATTAATTTAATCGAATATAGCTTTGTAGCTTGATGATCCGAATTCTTTATCCTACTAATCCTAACACTGGAATGATCCAATTATTTTGTGCTGTACAGAAAAAAACAGATCCAAATCCAAGCCTCAGGATTCACTGGTCCAGTGCCAACACAGCTGATGCAGCTTGATCAGATTTATCCTGCCATGACCAAAAAAACTTAAAATGAAAAAAAAAAAACATATTTACAAAATACTGCAATACTCAATGCATTTGAAAAAGAAGAAGAACATGCACGGCTGTGAGAATGAAGGTTTTGCTTTCAGCTGTATAAAATTATTTTTAAATTGACATGCCAATCTTTTGGTTTTTATGTGCATATAGTCAGGAGCCTTTATCCGAATCAAGCAAATCCACTTATTTAGTAAAAAAAATATATATATATATGTTTTGATAAAAAGATAATGTTTAGGTAAAATATTTGGAGTAAAATGATTTTGAATCCATATATATTATGTCAAATATTTCGGGTTTTTTTACTGAGCATCATTTACTGTCATAATTTCACTAAGTCATTTTAGGTATATTTCCCTATTCATTACATCAGTTTAACTAGAAAAACATCCTGCTACACAACAAGAACAAG
>JAOVVF010000029.1:13586914-13609414 GCA_028565595.1 Duopalatinus emarginatus | reverse complement strand
CTGGATCTACGTTATTCAGATCAGCCTGTTGGTCGGAGTCCTGTTGTGGTGCTTCAGACGGGTTTTGCGTAGTGGAGGATGGTGAAGATGTTTCTATAATACAGGGCTGGTATTTTGCAGATCTTGGGGGGGGGGGGAACACAATTACAGGGCATTAAAAGATCTAGATGTGCCACTGTGAACACACCTAAAATGACTAAAACAAAGCAGCAAAAGTCACAGTAAACATAAAGTGACAGACAGAAGTGTATGTAAAATACAATGCAGAATGTGCCTACTTCAGTAATGCCATAGCAGGTCTGTCAGGACGATTTCTTCTCTTGAAGAACTGGTCTATGCTTTTAGGCTCTGGCATATGGTATGGTAGCCCTACTGTAGATTCTGGTACATCAAAAAAACAAAAACAAACAAAAAAAATGAGGGGGAATATATTAAGCATGTGATGACATGAAAACAAGTATTCTCTTATGAATAATTTTATCCACAGCAAATTCCACTAACCTCGTACAAGCCTCTGGCTTTCACTGTGGAGCTGTTTCATGGCCTCCTTACTCGCCTTCGCTGCTTTCCTCTCCTAACCACACAACCCAGTAGTTAAACAAATGAACTGATGCTAATTAATATGAGGAAATTAATCAAAACTGTGTCTTGTACCTTGCGCTCGGATTTGCCTTCCTGCCCTTCATCCTCTTCAAAGTCACCTGAATGGGGCTGCAGTCAGGAGAAACAGAGATTATGTGCATGTCATGTAGCTCACTAAGAACATTATATTTTCAAAACCCCGGTTCAGATTGGATCAGTTTTCCAAAGGGGTGTCATATCAGGAAAATGGGTGCAAGTATCTGAGTTACTTTCACAAGGACAGATTGTGGTGGCTGGGTCTCGTGAGGGGTGTATCCCAGTGGTTAGGAAGGACAACCTTTGGACCATAAACAGAATCATGGCCAGAACCAAGGTTCATCACTGTGCACTAGAGGCAAAGTCTAGCCTTGTCTGGTCTGATCCCACGCAACATCCACAGAAGGATCTATTTCTAACACCTTGGTGTCAGAGACCTGTGGAGTCCATGCCCTGAGAGCTCAGAGTTGCTTTGGTAGGTGGTGTTAATGTTATGGTGAAAGTAGTATGTACTTTGGCCTGTACTTTTCTAAGACGACGACAGAGAAAAACACTGACCTGGCCACTTTATACAGAAATCAAAATCCCACAGTAACGTTGCTCACCTTGTTCTTGGCCTTCTTTTTCACAGCAGCTCTGATGGCGTCCAGCGACTCCTCTTCCTCCATCGCCTCATCTTCCACGTCCTCCTCCAGCTGAGCATCAAACAGGTCATTATCACCCAGCAGACAACCACTGTCATTAAGAGCCTTGGGCAAAGGGGACTCCTGAGAACACACACACAGAAAGAGAGAAAGAAAGGACAAGAGAGAGAGATTTTTAATCACTGCAGTCAGCATTGACTAAATCCATTAACACTAATTTACTGAAAGCACCCAGTAAACTCACTTCAGGAGTTTTCGTCTTCTCCTTCAGCTTTTTCACGAGAGCACCCCTGCGCTTCTCCTTTTCTTTGCGTCGCTGTGACTTCCCTCTTTTTTTGCTCTCCTCCTTAGATTTTTCACGACGCTCATCTTCCTCTGGCTCGCTTTCATCACTGTCCATGGCAATGCGGGATATCTTCTTTCCCTGGCTCTTTCGTGGCCGCTCGTCTTCACTGTCCTTGGTGGCCTCGCCGCTGGATTCTGACAGCACCAGAGCCACAGCCATCCCACTCACGTCCTCTTCTTTCTCACTGTCGCTGTCCTGGAGAACCTTCCGTGAACGGGGTTTCCGGTTGACGACAATGTCATCGTCTGAGTCTTGGGCTTTAAAGTCAAGATAAGGTTTAAAACAGAGTATGTCTGGGCTACACAAGTAACTATCTGAGAAACAGCACAAATAAACTGTTTGCCTTCATTTAAAAAAAAGCGAGGTTTATTTAAGGTTAACAGTATACTTTTTGTTTTAATATTATTCATTATTATAATACATTTTTAGCTATATATTATTTTGCTATATTTGATACTTTGCATAACATAAAATTATATTATAATAATACTACATCATGTTTATAATATCAATATAATTATGCATGTATCATTTTAACAAATATAACAAAAAATATAAATAATTTTTTAATGATATTTTTATATTACGACAAAGAAATTGTTTATCTGGTCTCGGTCACGATTTAGACGTCTCGTTATGACTCGGGTCTGTGTGTTCTGGTTTGGGTCTTTACAACACATCTCGACCAGCCGTATCATCAACAAGTCTTCATATTTACCTTCTTCAGCCGGAATGGCAGTGGTGGCCTCTCCAGTCATAGCCTCCTCCATGGGTGACCCCACTCCACTGTCTGAATCACTCTCCGCCTCAGGGATCTCAGCAGGGAGCTCAGCAGCAGGCTGTGTACAGAAAACACCTGTCAATCGGCTTCACCAGTCACATACACAGATAACAGATTAATCCGAGATCAACCTGAAGTAAATAAAGCCATGTTTAATGAATGTATAACAGAGGATCAGTTACTTTTACATCACCATATCAATCATGACCCAGAGTCACATGTCAGGACTGATTAAATACCACCATAACACAAAGGCAACATGATCTTTAACTGCCATCATGTTTAATCAGACTACTTTCTAGTATGTTTAATAAAGGCCATAATGACCTTGGTAACCTAGCAACAAACTAGCTATAACCTATGTAAGATATATTGTAGATTAATTAACTTTATACAACATTTAATATAACAAACTTACAGTTAAATTAGATAAGCTAATGAGTACACATTTTTAACTCAAATATGGATTAGTTACTATGACAACCTAAAGTCTTTGAGTCGATGATTTATTGTATGCTACATATAGCAAGACAGCTAGGTTAGGCTAGCTAGAGTTACGACTTTTCTGACGACATTTTTACGACTATTTAATCACTCGATATTTCCGTCGACAGCAATGATTATAAATTTATATTATCCTCTGTATAAAACAGCTATCACAGCGTTAATGAGATAATAACCAGCATGCACTCGTTTACCCGCTCAGAGACAAGCAGGCTCATCTTTTGTCTCCTGGAGCTATTCGGAGCAAAAACTCATCCAAAAAACCGTCACGCACAAATCCAGCAAAGACAAACAAATTACTAGAGAAAAGAAAAACGAGTTTATAGACGTCCTGAGGTAACAACGGAGGAGTTTTTTGTCCTTTCAGCGATGCTAAGCGCACAGACACATCTCCCGCCTGATCCGCTGAAGAGGGAATATAAACGTTCAAGCGTTCGCGCGCTACAGTGAAAGCGCACGTCCTGTCGTGGTCACGTCATCACGTCCGAGTTCATTGATTGGCTTAGCGTTTGGCATGGTGAGTTACTCGGTCTGTGATTGGCTGTTAGCGTCGCCGCGTTGTTTTCCATTATGTTAAAGTTTGCATAAAACACTTTAAATTGCCTAAAAATGGCTATCAACAAATTTTAGATGACTATCCAGAAAGGCAATTAACATGTTATATGTGTTTCAGTATTATTTAATAAATTATATCAATTTTATACAAAACAAAGTTTTAAATCAACCAAAACCCACCGTCTTTCTTATATATTTACAACAGTAATTTAATAACGCGTTATTTCAGCACCGAGGCCCACATTTATCTGCACCCCTAAACCTAGCCTGGTTCTAAAGCTTGTTTGTGCGTGTACCGCGCAATTGCGCATGCGCGGCGAGAAGCTGCGCACGTTCTCGCGCATGCTCAGTTACAAATCCCATGGATCCGCTTTAAATCACACCGAAGACAACGCAGCGCGCAGATCCGACAACGGATACGTATCCTACCAGTTTTCTTAAAATTAGCCACATTCAGCTTCGAGATACCGCCCCCAATTTCAGTGTCGGTACGGAGCCGCCAGGCCGGGACAGAGACGGAGAGAGAGCCCTCGGCCATGGAAGCGCTCGGACCCGGTAAGCGGTGAAAGTGAGAAGGAAGGAGGGAGGGGGCCCCGTTTCCCTGTGCCCGGTGACAGAGGCGCGCAAGTCGGCGTAGCGCGTCACTGTGTGCCGCGGCTTCTGTTTGGCTGAGCTCGTTGTAGGCCTCAGAGCCTAAAAAAACGACAACAAACACACCACACCAGGCGCGTCTTTTTATTCAAACCAGACTGTCTTTTCTGTCTAAAACACGTCCCCGTGTTAAAATGAAGACTTATTCACAACCAACAAGTGTGTGTGTGTGGCGTCGGGACAGTTATTTATTGTGTAGCCACAGACACACACACACACTGAGCAGTGCGGAAGGCATTGTACAAGCGACGACGAGAGGGATTTAACCAACAAGCGAGCTTTCTTACTGGTGTGTGTGTGTGCGCGTGTGTGTTCACGCAGACGTGTGTTTGTGTGTTTTGGCGTGTATTGTACGTGTGAAGTTCGGTATTTGGGGATATCATGTTGTTATTGTATATTCTTCTGTTACTTGTGGTAAAAAGTGGCGTTTAGATGTCAAAACACGGAAGCTGTCCGGAGGTGTCTGAGACAGTGAGGGCGCGCGCGTCGCTTACATCGACGTGCTAAACTGGCGTCCAGGCACATGGTGTGTGTGTGTGTGTGTGTAAATGTGTGTGATTAGTGATGATTGAGTGAGTGAGTTGTCTAACATTCAGACAGATAGACATCACACAACATGGACTTACGTACAAAACATCAAGACAAAAGGGCAGATCTGTGGTTTCTGCCCCCTCCTGGGTATTCTGAGGCCCCTAGGTTTTGTCTTTTTCACGACTCAGAGTTATACACTTATCCTCCTTCTTCCCAGAGGCTGTGAAAAGCGGAAGAATTCAGTCGCCTGTGTGTGTGTGCGTGTGTTTTAAGAATGTGAAAGTGAAAGTGAAAGCGAACTGCTTGCTTACTTTGCTTGCACACAGAGGAATGCGCCCTCTGCATTTAACCCATCAGATTAACATGTACACACATGAGGTGAGGTGCCCCTTGCTCAAGGGCACTATGGTATTTTCTTTTGTCTGTCACAGGGATCAAACCTTCAGATTACAAGACCCTAACCACAAGGCAACGGTTGCCCCTTGCACACCTGAATGTACTAATGCCACAGACGGGCAACTATAGTGCCTTGGTATTCTCATGGCTCATAAAATGCCCGGGAGGCTTTTTTTTTTACCGGTGATTTTTCCCTCCTTTTTTTTTATTTTTTTTTTACCCCATGTATTCTTTTTTTAGTCAAGTTTTTGACAGCAGCTATGCCTCAATATTAAAGAGCCAGTCTTAGGTCCAGAAGGTTGCCGGATTAGTCCCCTGCACTGATACAGGGCATAAACACAAATAAGCAAAGCTACTACCACCCCCTAAACCGATAGGGGTTTACCCCCCCTGATCCGGGCAGGTGTGCTCGCTGCCCCCTAGTGTGTGCGTGTTTACTAGTGTGTTTCATCCTGCATGGATGTATTAAGTGTGTGGGTCAGATTCCTTCACTTCACTTTCATAGCAGGTTTATTAAGATGTTGCTTTATCACATAACATGACTGATTTAAAGAGTGTGATATTTATAGGAGTAATAGAATGACGTGAAATGAAAAACATATTCAGACCAGACAAGGAAAAAAAAAACACTCTCGGGTTCTTTAAAGACATAAAATCAAGGACGGAGAATAAAAATGTAAGAAAGAAAAGAGCTAGAATGTAACCAACAGGAGCAAAACATGGTGTTAACTCCTAAAAAGAATAGGACTATTATTAATAGAATAACCCATTAGAGAGTGTGTTTTGTTTGTTTGTTTGTTTTATTTAATATGTAGTTTCTTGTCCACCTTTAAAATCGAAGTCACTTAAGCAGCTTTGGTGTAATATGTGATTTATTTAACATGTATAGATTGCTGGCTAATATTTAAGATTGTGTTGATTCGTTTGTTTTAATCCAAATCATACTCTGCCTTTTTCACATCTGGTCTTAAGACTTAAGAGGGTCCGTGAACCTTAGGTGTTGTAAACTTTTGTCCTCTGATGTACTCCATTTGTTAAATGTACAAATGCACACTTCATCCAATGAGGAGTTTATTACTGACTTCTGATCTCTATGAACCGTTCAAACGGTTATACATATACATTTCATCATCAAATGAAATCAGAAGGAAACAAACTATTCCTCAACAGAAGTTATAATAATATCATTATTTTTAATAGTATTTAGACATCTCACTAATTAGAGCCAGGACTACAGGACAATTTGATTTGTTTATGATGATAACATAATTCAAAGACTGCTGCCTGACCGTTAGTGTTAGGGCTCATAGTCAATTAATATTTGTTTACGTCTGCTTTTCCACATTACAGAACAAATCCATCTGTCGCCAAATGATTCAGAATACCTCAGCCTATGACAGGTTTTCCTGACTAACCCAAACACACCATTGTATGAAGCATTTCAACTGATATTCGTTTACTTTGTTGTAGGCTGAGCTTTTATTCTGATGTTTGTTCAGTCATTAGCCAATGGCACATGGTCTGGTGGGGTATTGTTTGGGGTACACGGTTTTAGGAAACACACACGCATGTCTGAGGCCCACTAAGGAGTAAAAGGTTATAGTGGGCCCCACACTCTACTTTAGAAGTCTGCATGTTTTAGGCTCCTTGAATATTTCAGGGCTTCCCCCCTTTATGGCACCTCCTTCACTTTCTGCATGTAATTATCAAACGGTGCTTGCAGATAATGTAAGATATTCTTGTCGCCCTCAGCACAACATAAAGATGATAGTCTGTTAGTACTACCTGGTAGACTTCTATCTACAGTATTTGGTAGTAGCATCCTTTTTTTGTCAAGTACCAGTTAATGAAAGTGGCATAATATGGTGCTATCCTGTCCCTTTCAACCAAACGTCAAAAAACTTACAGCACCTCCCTGTAGGACCGGTTGTAGTCTTGGGTATAACTGCCAGCCGTGGGGATTCCCCCTGTCCTCTCTCTGTAGTGAGATACACAGATGATCCTCTTGCTCAGCTGTACACACTGCTGAGTAATGTAATCCAGGTGATCAGGCAGTCACTGATCCCCATGTGCTCAATGTCATGGCAGACTCAACACTTTAGTCCATCCACTTCTTCCTTCCAGCCCATCTCACCAGTTCTCAGTGCAAGTACTTTGGAGTTGGCAGAATGTTTGATGACAGTTATGGGTGTAAAAAGAGTGCAAATGTCTGGCGGTCATGAGTGTATTTTGGATGCTTCAGAGAGTGAAAACTGTGAAGGAGCATATACTTACTGACGGGATGTTTTATTTATTTAATAGATGGCAGAAAACTATGTGAAATAAGGAAAGTATAGCAATGTGAAGAGTTTTGATATTGTTAGAAAGCCACTGGCACGTCCTATTGGTAAAGACAACCGTTGGCACCTAGAAGACGTTGACAGCCATAGTGTCAATAAACGGCGGAGGAGGCGGCAGAATCAGGAACAGGATGGGTCACAGAGGACAGCAGCGTACCCCCTGTGGATTATGTGCTAACTAGAGCGTGCACCATAGGTCTTGACCTCAGCAATTTGTTAAAGCGTTACAGCTTCCACCCCTTTACGATGTACAGTACCCCAACGTCGAACGCACTGTGAATTAGAGGATAGGACAATGAAACACTGTCCCGATTTAATGTACAAAGAAGGACCAAAGAGGCGTCTACTGATTCATTGAAATGTAAGAGGATCTCCGGTGCTTCCTACCATGTCGTTGCGAATAATAGCACGTCAGAGTTGTTTTCCAGATGGTCCCCCCGCTGTCTGTGACCGACTCGGCCTGCTGTGTTTCGGTGGCTCCTGTGCGTTAGAATGAATGTTGTGGGGTGTGGGGGGATGTGTGCGGGTAATTGGGCATTATTGTTCTCTGATGGTAAGCGGGGGGAAAAAAAATAGCAAGACAATATCTTGTGTTCTCTGTGTTCGTTTGCTTTGTACAAATACTGGTTTGCCAGCCTTTGTTATTCCATTTAAATTTTCTGTCTTTTTCTGTATGTTGTCTGTAGGCCCGCCTGCCCCTACCTCCCTCTTCCAGCCACCACGCCGGCCCGGCTTGGGTACGGTGGGGAAGCCGATTCGCCTGCTGGCCAATCACTTCCAGGTGCAGATCCCCAAGATCGACGTCTACCACTATGACATCGAGATCAAGCCAGAGAAACGACCCCGTCGGGTCAACAGGTGAGATTTGACTGCAAAAGGAAGACGACGTGGATGATTGACTTGGTATCCTTTTTTGACATTAGTGTTATGTTTATCTTTTGTGCAGAGAGGTTGTGGACACCATGGTGAGACATTTCAAGATGCAGATCTTTGGGGACCGGCAGCCTGGATATGACGGGAAGAGGAACATGTACACGGCTCACCCACTGCCCATCGGGAGAGACCGGGTAAGAGCTGTCACTTAAAGCTGGCACCACAATTCAGTCGAATGCAAAAAGATGACTTTTGTTCACCGCCATGTGTAAGCCTCACAGCAGAACCTCTGAACACTGTGTCTTTTGTTCTGTAACCTCCCACTGTCTGTGATTGGTCTAAATGTCACATGGTGTCAGCTGTTTGCACATTCGCTTGTGGTTTTGGAAACAGCATCATGACAAGCAACATTACAAGGGTAACTTGAATATACCACGTGCTCCTACCTACTGTTCTGTCCTTTTTTTTCCTTTGCATGCACACGCACACGTTAAATGCATGCCAAACCTCCTCACCCAACGTCAATTCCTGATTTTACTGATTTTGCTTGAGTAGAACTCCCCACAGCCATACTCCCAAATCTAGTGAAAATTCTCCCAGAAGACCAGAGCTTATTATAACACCAAAGTGGGAATACATTCGGAATGGGATATTTAAAGAACCGCAGACAGGTCAAGTTTGGTCCGCATATTTTTGGCCATAGTGTTACAATTTGCAGAACCTGTCTCGCCTCAGGTACTTCAGAGTTTGTTATTGGTCTGGTGGAATCACGTGGAGGTATTTTGCAAAACAGCAGTGTCGTGTTGTTTATGGATAATAACAGTAGCCATCTCCTAATATTTGAATAGATTTACTTCACTGCTAGGGTTTATGTTCCAAAATGATCAGAAACCTTGAATGGATATGCTATCCGAATCTGTAATGCTTTGCTGCTTGTAGATGCTGCCAGCACGTGTCTGCATGCTCCATATAAATGGTGGCATAATACCTTCAGGCCTGTTTGTACAGAAATGTGGAAGGAATATGGTTTATTTTTGGGATCAGTAGAGCCATGCGTCGGTCAGGCTGACCGTCCTACTCGCTATACATTATGTTACATTTACATTGCATTTAGCTGATGCTTTTATCCAAAATGATATACAAGTGATAAGATACTTAAATAATAAGGACATGAGTATACAAGGCAAAAAAAGAAAACGTAGCAACCAAAGTTTACAGTACAAAAGTACATTTGTTAGAGGTGTTAGGAGAGTAAGTGCTGTTTGAAAAGCTCCGTCGTCAGGAGCTTCTTGAAGGTAGCGAGGGACGCCCCTGCTCTGGTAGCACTTAGCAGGTTATTTCACCATCAGGGGACGAGGAGTAAAAACGGCCTGCTTTGTGTAGTTTTGGCAAAGCTTGATGGCGTTCATTGGATGAGCGCAGCGTCCAGAGGGTGATATAAGCCTTTAAAATCCTTCAAATTTATTTGTTTGAGTATACAACCTCAGAGGTGTGCTTGTGTTTACATATTGCGTCACTTTAAAAGCTCCTGCCACCCTCACGTAGACCTGATCCCGTAAATTCCTGTGACGTATGTCCAGTGATTACCGACATGAGGACAAATGCAATTAGGTCAAATTCAGCAAACGCCACCACTGATTTGTATGTTTCAGGTGGATCTGGAAGTGACTCTACCAGGTGAAGGGAAGGATCAGACTTTCAAGGTGTCTCTGCAGTGGGTGTCAGTGGTCAGTCTGCAGATGCTCCTGGAGGCTCTGTCCGGCCACCTAAACGAGGTTCCTGAGGACTCCGTGCAGGCCCTGGATGTCATCACACGCCATCTTCCATCCATGAGGCAAGTTTTAATACACACAGCTGTGCTGGTTTAATATCCGCCCTTTCCTTCAGCAATGCACTTTGACTGTTAAAGCCAGATTGTGTAAGAAAATATCTCTTTTGTGTGTGTGTGTGTGTGTGTCCTAGGCTTATTTTTGCTCTATGACAGTGGGGTTATAATGGTGGGGTTCAAGTCAGAACATCAGAAAGCAGACCTATTGTGGGGCGAGTGTGTTTTGTAGGTTTGGCTTAAGGTGTCAAAGTGGAAAGAGGGCTTGTGTTTGAGATTCAGTTATCTTCCATGCAAAACTATGACCAGATTGAACCAAATAGATTTGGGTTGTGAAGGTGATCCCGGTTGTGCGTGTAGACTAATAAATGTAAATGCACCGCTTAATTAATTATGTAATATCCCATTGTTTTGCTGTAGGTACACTCCTGTAGGCCGTTCTTTCTTCTCTCCCCCTGAAGGCTATTACCATCCATTAGGTGGAGGAAGGGAGGTGTGGTTTGGGTTCCATCAGTCTGTTCGTCCAGCCATGTGGAACATGATGCTCAACATCGATGGTACAAGGACAGCCCCTTTTGCTTCTTTCTGTGGAGTCTTACAGTGAATATAATGATGATTATCATTATAGTAATAAACGTGTACCTGTTTTGTTTTTTTTTGTTTTTGTTTCCTGATCCTATAGTTTCAGCCACTGCATTCTACCGTGCCCAGCCAGTAATCGAGTTCATGTGCGAGGTTTTAGACATCCAAAACATCAACGAGCAGACCAAGCCACTGACTGATTCTCAACGTGTCAAGTTCACCAAGGAGATCCGAGGCGAGTGGGCACCTCCGACACAGACTCGTCATAGGCATTATCCGAATATTAAATTCCCGGATTTGATCCAGCCCAGTTCAGTCTCTGTTTTTCTCTGAGTTGTTCTTCTGACATGCTTTTGCTTATAGTTGTGTTTCTGTGAGCAGGGTTGAAAGTGGAGGTCACACACTGTGGACAGATGAAGAGGAAGTACAGAGTGTGCAATGTCACCCGCCGCCCAGCCAGCCACCAGACGTGAGTCTCTCTAACACGTTTAAGCTTCCTTCGTGTATGAAGTAGTACTTAAAGGAAATGCTTTCAAAGTTCAGGCATTTCTGTTTGAACTATTCTAGGTCTACAGGGCCTGGATTATGAAACCCATATTAATGGACCTGAAAAGATATTTGCTCTTCTTTTGCCAGGTTTCCTTTGCAGCTAGAAAATGGACAAGCCATGGAATGTACCGTCGCTCAGTATTTCAAACAGAAATACAGTCTACAACTTAAATACCCCCATTTGCCCTGCCTTCAGGTGGGACAGGAGCAAAAGCACACATACCTTCCCCTTGAGGTGAGCCATTTTATTTATTCTTGGGGTTTTCAACTCCACAAAATTAAACTCCTTTAAATTAAGCACTATATATAGACAAAACTCTGTTGAAGCTCCAGTTTCACATTTATAGTGTGACGGCTTTGCCTTAAAATCTAACAGCCAAAAAAAAAGAACAGTTCACTTTCATGTTTTCATTTTAACACATGATTTTATTGCACATGTAAGCTTCAGTTGTTGTCTGTTGCTTCAGGTCTGTAATATTGTGGCCGGACAGCGTTGCATAAAGAAGTTAACTGATAACCAGACCTCCACCATGATCAAAGCCACAGCCCGTTCAGCTCCTGACCGCCAAGAGGAGATCAGCAGGCTGGTGAGTTGCACTG
Organism: Duopalatinus emarginatus; assembly: GCA_028565595.1. Classification (NCBI taxonomy): domain Eukaryota; kingdom Metazoa; phylum Chordata; class Actinopteri; order Siluriformes; family Pimelodidae; genus Duopalatinus; species Duopalatinus emarginatus. The sequence continues at coordinate 13,597,620 of JAOVVF010000029.1, read as the reverse complement.
CTTTACCTCTTGTTCCTGCACAGTACTCCTTTTTAATTCTGCAGTCACTCAGTAATATGTTCTTTAGTCCAAAAAGAAACCAAAATTTTACGGGTTAGCCTTTCAAAATTCAAGTATTTGTAAGCACATCGCCCCCGATCTTGCCACAGGGCCCCCCCCCCCCCCCCCGACTATTTAGTCTGACCTTATTAAATGTATGAAGGACAATATTAAGCAGATTCCCTGCTTCTTATTGCATGTTAAAATGAATTCAGTACTATATTAAGATCGTACCTGAAACCAGCCCAAAAAAATGTAACACAGGTCTCAGGCTACACAACAATCGTAACCTCAGCAAACAGAATGACCTACAGCCAACCCAAAAGTTACATGTACATAAATGGTAGGAAATGTAGGACAAGCAAGACAGTAATAAATTGCCTGAAATCAATCCACTCATCCACGTGAGACCAAATCCGACCCCTCTAACCCGAAGAAATCGAACTATAATCATGAGGTGCTGTGTTGGCCATTTAGACTGATGCACTCGAGGGAGACGAGGCACTGGACTGGACTAAATGTATCATAGCATATCTTGCTGAATTGTTCTGCACTCGAGTATTCCAGGCTGAGAAGCTTTCCTTTCTTAACAAAAGACCACCTGAGAAATTCCTTGTGGTGAAAAACCACACCTGATCTAAGACATTTACATCGGACTACGTCACGCTACAATTATGAGTTTATTGTTAAAGTTCCTCATGAATATCTGGATATAGACATATACATAACCTTAGCTGCTGATGTGGTGTAAAACAAAAACAGGAATTTATTCAGTTGCATTTGTACCTGTGGGACCATTATTTTCTTAAGGTGCAAATCTACACGTGCGCACGTGGCTGAAGCATGATTAGCATTGTTCACATATTCGCATATGTAAGATATTTGTGCTCTGAAGAAACGTCAGCACGTCAGCCAAAACGGCTGGTTTCCAGAACGAACCTATAGCGGGTTTAAGCATGTTAAGGTTAAACAGTGTGACGAGCTCCGTTTCTCTTGCAAACTCTTTCCTGGCGGTGCTATACATCCTCTACTTTTTCCTCGACCAATTAAGTTGGTATTACAGGATGTGGAAATGTCTGTGCACAAAATGACCACAGGATATAATTGACAATTTTGCGTGCACATAGTTAAAAAAAATCACCCTTCATTCACTAGGACCAATGTCCATAGATGTTGTACCACGTGACCTCATGCACACGCAATGAGTCTACAGAAAAAAAGGAAAAGGTTTTTTTTTTTTATGTCATAAATGCCAGCTTGTAGCGAGAAAAAAACAAAATGGGCCCAAACCTACGTATTTACTTTGTATTCACACATGACAAACGTATGAGTCATTCTGACACGCCGTTGTGCTTACAGCTTGCCACTTAACATACAGAATGTGTTTATTTTGGCTTATAAACTGCGAATGACAGAAGAGCAGAAATAATTTCTGCAGCTTGATTACTAAACAAGCTAATTACCTGATGTGTACAGTTTACTGTTTATCTTTCTGAGGCTGTACTGTGCTGATGCTGAAGATTTATATTACATGTTCAGGATTAACACAGATCAGCCATAAGATCAAAACCACCTGTCTGAACAGCTGCCAAATCTGCTCTGACATGTTGAGGCACTGGCAAAGTCCTGTGAAGGTGTCCCGTTGTACCTGTTGTTGTATTTGGCACAAACACACAAGCAAAAGATCCTTCTATGGATCTTCTGTGGGATTGAACCAGACATGCTAAATTCACACCCATGCACGTTAGCGAGCTTTGGGCGCCCATGAGCCTGTTGCCGGTTACCTGGTTGTCCTTCCCTGGACCATTAACAACTTGGGTAATAACAACTGCCTACTGAACAGCAAGACCTGCCGGTTTGGAGATTGTCTAACCATCACAATGTAGTGTTTGTCAAAGTCGCTTAGATTCCTACTTACGAATTTCCTACCTACTGTTCCTTACAGACTTGGTCTGGTGAGACTTTCTGAGAATCTTTATTCTAAGCCAGAAACTAACTGTATTTCAAGTATTTTATTAAAATGCCGTGAATTATATGTAGGTAACAGCTTCCTGTCTCTCCCTCATTATGAAATGCAGAGGTGTGCAGGATGCTTGCAAGCTGCCAATCTGCACAAAAATGATTAAATGTACTTGTGATCTCTTTGTCTTTGACCTCCTGCTACAGCGATACAGGTGCCAGGACTAGAAACTGTTTTGCTTTTCTGCTTAATCAGCTAAAGCAGCAGGAAAAAAAAGAGGAAGTTGAAAGAAGCCTGCTTTTATCTAAGTGAACTTTGAATTTGCAAACCATATTTAATCTTATTATTGAATTTGGTATTAACTACACCACCTTTTAGCGTCCTTTAATTTCATTTTATTTTATTGTAATTTGTTTTACTGCTTATGGGTACGTTTTTGGCTTCTAGTGTGCAACAAAAGCAGATCACATGATCAGGTAGTTTTTGTGATGTCGAAGAGTCTTTTGGGAATTGATTATAAACAAAAATTCATTTGTATAGCAGTTTTACCAATAGACACTGTCCCAAATCAAATGGATTTTACATGTGTATATATATGTCATCACTCTTGAGAAGCTAGCAAGGAAAAACTCCCTGAGATGACCTTGAGAGGAGCCAGTGTCAAAGAGAACCCATCCTTGTTTGAGTGACCCAAATTGTGCAATTATAAAAAAAAACAGGCAGGTCCAGGGAGCAGAAGAAGCCAGAAGTCAGGATCACTGGTATCTCCTGGCACTTTAGCCATAGCATGTGTAGCTTGACCGAGTGTGAAGTGATGAGTGAGGGTAGAAAAGAGAATACAGAATATTAGGAATGGTCATTTATGTGATGGTTGCAGGAAATATAGAGAACTCTGTCGTTTTTAATTAATGTTCGCTTGCAATGTGAACACAAAAGAGGTCATTTGTATCCGGTTCACTTTCGGGTTCACTTCAACAGAACCGAGTTTGCGTTTAAAAAAAAAAAAAAAAAAAGAAGTAAATGCGAAAACACCCTAAATATGATTTTATTTACTCTGTTTTAAAATGTCTGCTGTTGGCGTGGAGACATCCCATCTACCATCATACACCAGGGTTTTTCTGGTGTTTCTCACTCGCCGTCCTGTTTTCCTATGAATTTACCTGGTTTTCTGCCTTTCAGGTCAAAAGCAACAGTATGGTGGGCGGCCCCGACCCCTACCTTAAAGAATTTGGCATCGTGGTGCACAATGACATGACGGAAGTGACGGGGCGGGTCCTCCCAGCGCCCATGCTGCAGTATGGGGGCCGGGTGAGTACAGACACTGGGAGGGACTGTGGCAGGGTGAGTACTGGGGCACGGGTGCAGGGTGAGTACGGGTGGGGCCATAAACACAGGCGAGTGTGTGCGTGTTTGTGATTCGTGGTGGGGTGAATGGACTAACCAAGAGGAGGATGATCAGACTCTGCATTCTAGGCGTGTGCGTGATTGCGCGTGTCTGCCTGAATACTGATTCAAATTTAGTAAACCTTTTACACGTTTTGCCCAATTTGATTTATTTCTGTAAACGTCTAGATGCTCTATGATCAGGCCAATGGAGTCTTATCCTCTTCCTCAAGAATGTATGGAGCTTTTGAAAGACTGCTTTTCTGTTTGCCCAAAGACTTTTTTTTGCAAATCTTGAGTTTAGTAATTAATTGGGTTGTTATATTTGTGTTTTTGTAAACAGTGTTTAGTAACCGTGCATAAAACGAGAAAAGAAAAGCAGTCTCTCATTTTTGTTTACCCTCACTGTGTCACTTCATTTATTAATTGCATTCAGTATTTAATGGTTTGCTGTTATCTTCAAACTGTCATTGGTAATCAGGGTGTAATGTTGGGTAAAACATGAATAAGTAATTAAAACCTCTGTATTTTACAGCATGATGTTTGATGTATTAAGCATCTATTATTCTAACATGTGATCATCTCCAGTCTTCAGTGTCTATATGCTTCATTACGACATTAAAAGCGAATTCCTAAAAATAGCATTTGGTCATGTTGTTATTTAAGCTTGTGAGGCAGACGAATAAGTAGTTTGAGTACTGAATTCCCTGAACACTGGAGCTGCTCAGTTACTATGTGTTTTTATTACCAAATGGATTAAGAATAGACTGTTTCATTCTAAAGCAACAAGTTGAAACACTTTTATGCCTAGTCATTGATTTATGCTTGTATAGACATATTGTACTTTATCAGCACTGGGTAACAAGTTGTTTTTTTTAGCTGGGTGGGAAGTTGTCAACTATGTCTTTTATTTTTGTGATGAGGCCATGGACTTCACTAAGAGAGTAGGGACTCTTTCCACAGAACAAGACGGTGGCCACGCCCAACCAGGGTGTGTGGGACATGAGGGGGAAGCAGTTCTATGCAGGCATTGAAATCAAGGTGTGGGCTGTGGCCTGCTTTGCCCCTCAGAAACAGTGCAGAGAGGACTTGCTCAAGTAAGTGTCGTCTATTTTTTTTCTTTCTTTCTTTTTTGTTACCCAAGCTTTATTTTTTTATTGTTGAGCTGAAAAGTTTTTTTTGCTGCTAAATCAGTAGTGTGTGATGTGCCGTAGAAAAGCTGCAGCGAGGTCAACAAAGGTCATCTGTATATGAAATAATAAGCAATCATGAGATGCCGCATACACCGTTTAAGCCATGTAGGTTGTTTGTTTCTTCTTGAGGGTGATTAAGCACTGAACTGTAATAAATGTCAAAATCCATTGACAATCAAAACTTATTTTGCGCTATTGCCTGACAATTGCGGTCTCTAGGCTGGCACAAACAAACCAGAGTAGTTACTTGAATTCTCATCTCGTACCAACTACACCTTAACATCTGATCTGAGAGATTTACACCAGAATACGAGCATGAGCTGTAATTGATACATATGCCATTATTATATCACAGTTAGAGCCGACCCTGCAATCTGATTGGCCAAGAGACGTTTCATGAGTGCTGTTATTACACAGTAATGGCACTAGGACCGACGCTCTCCAAATATCACTCCGCCAAGAACACACGTAACCATAGAAACGACGCCAGCATTTATAAACCAAACACCGCAGCCATAAACAAACCAGCAACATATGCCAAAATTAATTATAGCGAGTTCATAATCTCTATTTTATGAATGTATTTGTGTTTTATTATCTGTATAATAATTATTGTGTAGTTAATGATGCTCCTCGACTTATAATCTGATGTTTCAGCAGCGGCCGTTTTGATATATAATGCTAGATGATTTAGCAGCGGGCTGTTTGATAGACTGGAACTATTTTACCTTGCGGAATGTTGATAAACAAACAAATTGTATTTTTCCATCCTGTTTATCCTAAAATCTATCAAACGCTGATAACAAAACTGGGGTATCGCTGTAGTACACTCGAGGTTCGTGCTATATCGTAAGATTAGTGCCGGTGTACTGATCTACGACCGCAGCACACGAGTGCCAATATCTCTCGATATAGCACGAACCTCGGGTATATTATTATACTCTTCTAAATTGTTCTCCATAAAGCTAGCAATGAATGCTGTCTCAAGTCAAATGCTAAAGCTAAACCAGATTAATCATTTAGGTGAAGTAACCCCAATTATTTTGCATCTCCACTTACAGGAGCTTCACAGACCAGTTGAGGAAGATCTCTAAGGATGCAGGCATGCCCATTCAGGGCCAGCCGTGCTTCTGCAAGTATGCCCAGGGAGCAGACAGTGTAGAGCCCATGTTCAAGCACCTTAAAATGTCTTACGTTGGATTGCAGCTCATTGTGGTCATCCTGCCTGGCAAAACCCCCGTCTATGGTAAAGAGATGATGACAATTGATCAAATCAATTTAGCCTTTTATTCAATTTTCAATTAGTTTGTTTTAACGATTTAATATGTAAATGTGCATAAGCGGTGAATGGTAACGTTTCGTTTCTTGTCCTCTAGCGGAGGTGAAGCGTGTTGGCGATACTCTGCTTGGCATGGCAACCCAGTGTGTGCAGGTGAAGAATGTAGTGAAGACCTCCCCTCAGACACTCTCCAACCTCTGCCTGAAGATCAATGCTAAACTGGGTGGCATCAACAATGTCCTGGTTCCCCATCAGAGGTGCGCAGAAATTGCACCGTAGCAATGACAGTGTTGACAGTAATGCCAATGAGAAATAAATAGAAACTTAAGTATACTCCTAAAATGCCTCTCTTTTTTTCCTGTTTAGACCGTCTGTATTCCAGCAACCGGTGATCTTCTTGGGTGCCGACGTCACTCACCCTCCAGCAGGTGATGGAAAGAAGCCTTCCATCGCAGCGGTGGTGGGCAGCATGGACGGTCACCCAAGCCGCTACTGCGCCACAGTGCGGGTGCAGACCTCGCGGCAGGACCTGTCCCAAGAGCAGCTATACAGCCAGGAAGTAATCCAGGACCTCACCAACATGGTGCGTGAGCTTCTCATCCAGTTCTACAAGTCCACCCGCTTCAAGCCCACGCGCATAATCTACTACCGTGGAGGAGTGTCGGAGGGACAGATGAAACAGGCGAGTACAACACGGCATGACACTTTGCGTTGTCGATTCCGTACAGGTCATATTTATAGAAGTTATGTGAATATAGGTTTAAATTTAATGAGGCAGATGATGTTGGGTAAAATGGCTCTGCAGTGGTTTGCAGTGGTCTGTCACACACACAACAAAATTGAGAGGGCTCAAAAAAATAGTAAGATCAGCTCGAGCACATATGCCAGGTTCTGTGAAATTCTCTTGTACACTGAACAACCTAATAACGTTAACACCGCCTGTATCAAGCACAACAGCTCTGACTCATCAACAAGACCTCTGAATGTGTCCTGTGGTATCTGGTGTCAAGTCATTAGCAGCTTTTCTTTTTGTGGCTCTTCTGTTGGATCGGATTAGACAGGCTAGCCTTCACACTCTTTGACCAAACTGTGATTTCTAGACAGCTGACTCGCAGCATCTCCAGAACAGCAGGTCTTGTGGGTGTTCCTTGTATGCAGAGGTTAGTAGCTAACAAAATAGATCCAAGGAAGAACAACCAGGGAACCAGCAACTACAGGTGTGAATCTCAGTGTCTGGCGATTCGATTTGATTCTGATTTTTGGGGTCACAATTCAATTCATAATCAATTTTTGATTCAGGAACAATTTTTCTATTCAAACTGAATTTTTTTTTTAAATTATGTGGTTGACCAGATGAAAGGACAATGTAAGCAAATAAAACCAAACGTAGGATTGTGCATCAAATTCTTTAACTTAAATGACCAGTGTTAGGTTCGCTTAGCTGCCTGACTTTCTTAAATAAAAAAAAAATCTATCTATGACCATTAGTCATAGTGCATTACTGCATTTATATTTTGTATAATTTTGTCTGAATGGAGTCCATGCTAGCACACTCCATTCAGACAAAGGAAGCTGGCTAACTAGCCTTCGGTCTTCTTCTACAGTGGCCGAGTGGACACACAATCCACATAATAATTCAATATGCAGTACACTCAGTAAAAGGGGCAAAAAAAAAAATTAAACACATTTTTAAATAAATTTTTTGGGCATTTTAAATCAATTCAGAATCGCCAGGAATTGCGACCCTTTAAAGAATTGATCCTTTTTTTTATCGGCCCTACCAGCAACAGGTGTGCTCAAGACTTACTGATGTGTATAGGGTGAAGGCTAGCCTGTCTGGTCCCATCTTACAAAAGACCCACAGAAGGAACTGCTGCTAATGTCATGGTGCCCCAGATGCCGCAAGGTCTTGTGGCATGTCAATGAGCTGGAGGTGTTCTGGTGGCTGTTTTGGCAGGTGGTGTTAATGTTATCGCTGATTGGTGTATATGTTAGGGGAATAGAGGGATAAGTTTCTGTAATCTTACATATTTAATAAACGATCACATTTCCTGTGTGTATAATGTGAAACTGTTTCCTCAATTGAAGCTGTTTACACCTTGGCTTAGCTCGTACATGTATCTAAAACTGTACTGGAGGGAACAACACCATTTCCCACGAGCACCATATTCCCTTAATAGGTGTTTTGATAGTGCCCGAGAACACCGTCTAACACGCAGGTCCAAAATCTTCCTTCAGCTGGGTTGAGATCTATATAATATTCATACACTTCGAGCCATTAAGTGAGCCCTCATGCTCTGTGAGTATCCTGAGAGAGACCATTAGGATAGACAGAGTACTATGGGATATAATTTACACTCTCCATCTACTTTAATAGGAATGCCTGTACTCCTGATATCTTCTAGCAGACGATCAGACGCTCCTGAATGTGATCTGTCCGATCGATGAGTCAGTAGTGTGATGGTGTCTGATGCGTCTCTTGTGTGTCCTTACTCTAGGTTGCATGGCCAGAGTTGATCGCCATAAGAAAGGCATGCATCAGTCTGGAGGAGGACTACAGGCCAGGGATCACCTACATCGTAGTGCAAAAACGTCATCACACCCGGCTTTTCTGCTCTGACAAAGCGGAGAGAGTAAGTCCTAAGTCTTAAGGGTTCGGTTTAACCTCACACTTTTTTTTTTTTTTTCTTGGTTTGCCATAGGGGTGTTATTCTAAATGATTTGTTGCCCTCTGCAGGTTGGGAAGAGCGGCAATGTTCCAGCAGGCACTACAGTAGACAGCACCATCACGCATCCCTCAGAGTTTGACTTCTACCTGTGCAGTCATGCTGGTATCCAGGTAAGTCCAACTTCCTGCCTGTTAATCTGCTCGAACATCCATCCCTCTCCGAGTTTGTAATTTGCCCTTTGTTTCTTGTAGGGCACCAGCCGCCCCTCACACTACCATGTGCTGTGGGACGACAACTGCTTCACTGCGGACGAGCTGCAGCTGCTGACCTACCAGCTGTGCCACACGTACGTGCGCTGTACACGCTCCGTGTCCATCCCCGCACCAGCGTACTACGCCAGACTCGTCGCCTTCCGCGCCCGCTACCACTTAGTGGACAAAGACCACGACAGGTACCACCACCCCCCACCCCAGCCTGAATTTTACGTATATATGTTGTGTGCTGTTTTAAACATTGAGGTTTTGGTGTCTCTGCAGCGCGGAGGGAAGTCACGTGTCGGGCCAGAGTAACGGTCGGGACCCTCAGGCCCTAGCCAAGGCAGTCCAGATTCACTATGACACCCAGCACACCATGTACTTTGCCTAACTGCTTCAACCAGCAGGAGATGCACTTCTATTCTCCCTCTTCTCTCTCTCTCTATTTCTATCTCTGTTTCTATCTCTCATGTCTTCATCCACAACCAAAGCAGTTCCAAAGCCAGAGAGCCGGACACGTGTCTGAATCGAGTGTTCGCCCTCAGTGGAACTGCCCACCAGCAATCCTGCACTGAGAGACCACTAGTCTCCAAGGCACAGAGTAAATCAAATTGAGCCATTTAAGAGTTTAGTTTTTCAGTTTTTGAATGTCATTTTTTTTTCCTTTTTTTTTTAATTTGTAATATACACTGAGTGTGAGCAAACCTGCGCCATTTTTGTCGTGACAGCTCTGGCTCTCTCAGCTAAGCTGGACTTTGTCTACTTTTACCTCAGGCCACTGTTGGCTGAAACTTGTCCTTTTTATGACCGTATTTTAACTCTCTCCGCTCAGTCTTTTACAAGCGAGGTGATCTGGGTATCATACCCATTACTCTTCTCCCATTTTTTTGAATGTTTGTAATGTGTGTCTGTGTGTATGGTATATGTGTGTGCGTGTATGGTGTGTGTATGGTGTGTGTATGGTGTGTGTATGGTGTGTGCGTGTGTGCGCGCGTGTGCACGTTTCATGGCAGGCCACTGAATTGTAAAGGGAAAAATCAAGGAGTTAACTGCTGTAAATGCCTCAGTTTATTTTATAGCGCTTCACATACATAAATATATATAAAAAGACGCATCTATATATAAGCTTATTTCAGTAGATTTACCTTTTTTTGCAGGATTGCATAAGCTGATGGTTATGTGTAGCAGGAATTATCCATGGTCTCCTCTGCGTGACTGACGGAATATCTGGCCAGGACACAGAGGGTCCTACTCCTTTGTGTCTGCGGCAAAGTTCGAAACACTTATGAATAGTTACGTTCAAGATGCAGGGATGGTTACGGACGTGCAGCCGGCCTGTCAGAGGCTAGCGCGGTAGGCAGCAAAGGGCAAAGCTTGCAAAAATAACAGCACTCTCCCTTACCTTTTATGCATTTCTACGTAAGACTCAAGTCAGATTTGTAAGAGTTTAATATAAAATCTTTTGTGGTTATCTTAACTGTTAGTGTATAAAGTCAGTGTCATTGTTACTGTTGTAATGTTGCTGTTATGTATATCGGAGCGTCAGAATCTCAGTTGCATAAAGATTTTTATCCAGGAGTCGTCTCGATGGTGTCGGGTGAATCCGGTTTCGTAGCTGAACATGTTGTAGCATTCTGTCCATGGTTGTGGGGCCCAAAGTGCTTCGGTTGGTGTTCGTTTTCGGTTTCAGGTGATATCATTTATGATTTTTATGTATTGCAGATTATGGTGGCAAAGGTTTTGCTTTTACCTTATTTCTGTCCCCCACGTGTCAGACAGTGACGGTGGCTTGCTGGGGAAACTGTTTAGACAAGGAAGGAAGTATGACAATCAGGGCTCAGGGGGATGTTCAAGTTGTTGGCCATTATTTGAATTTTACACTTAATTACGTGTTTTTATCGCTGTCGTGAGTGAATTAAACCTATATAT
>JAOVVF010000029.1:13572690-13586888 GCA_028565595.1 Duopalatinus emarginatus | reverse complement strand
TATATATGATGTCTGAAGGTATAGTTTTTTCCCCTTTTGAGATGGAAAAATGCGAACGTTGTAGTATTTGCTAAGAGACACAAGCATAAGCACTGCCTTTATTTTTGACAGTACCTGACTCGGCAAGCTTGGCAAGCCTTGTCCCGGGTTGCATAGCGTGGTTGGGCCTGTGCATGCGTCTTGTCAGGTGGGCAGCTCATCAAAAACCCTTTTGTAATAAACCATCTATAAAGCCACAGGTTTGCTATGAAGGCGTTTGAGCTCTCGCCTGTTTAGGACGTGACTCGTCGGCCTGTCAAGAAGGATAGGGGCAATGGCGTTACTCACAGTAAGCCGGATTAAGGAGTTGGGCAGTTCTTCTTTTTTTAACATTAAGCCCATAAAGTATCATATTTGGCAGAACAAACGACAATAATTTCAATTTCATATTAAGGCAATATATGTCAAACAATGAACAATGATACAGCTATAATTCTTTAGGCTGTTTTTATGTGGCTGTTAATATGGTTGCCCAAGGGCATGTGTGTTTCTGTGAGGCTTATTTTTTTGTTCACCTTTTATTTTTTTTTATTTTTTTTTTTATTTTTTTTTTTTTGCTTGCTTGTGTCAATCAGTGGGAATGTGCATTTGGTGGACTAGCTCTTTAGGCTCAATGGAAAGCTATACATTTTAGACTTTGCTTGCTTGCATGCCAGAGTATTGTCCTAAATCTCTTACAGAATATTTATTGTCTCAGAAAAAGGAAAAAAAATAACTTCTGTAAAGGTGTATGAATTAATCGAGACTGCTTGTTTTTAGGGTAGCAATATTGACCAGTCTCTTTTGACAAGATTTAAAAAATTCCGTCACAGACGTCAGTAAGTCCTGTGGGTCAGACTTGGATGCTACGATCGAGTGCCGAGTCCAGTCTTGACGAAAACTCCAACTCAAACGAGGTACTTTTTTTTTTTTTTTTTTTTTTTCTTTTTTTTTCTTCTTTATTATTTTCCCAACAACTGAGGAGCTCCAAGACTGGCATGTCATCCTCTCAGATAGACAACAATGCACCACACGGCTGCTCAGCTCAGGCCTTCCGGAGCTCTGTAGTCGTGTGGTGCTCTGTTGGTGGCACTCGTACTCGCAGCATCCAGAGGCTCCAGGATTACACAAGAATTACCTCTTTTTAACCTTTTGACCCATGGTTTCTCACTACTTCCCTGATTTTAAGAGCATGATTTTTTAAAAGTCTCCTCTTTGATATATAAAGATTTGTTATTGGACAAAAGTGTATTGTAATTTATTTCTTTTTTTGTGCGTGTAGCTTTTGTGCTGTATTTTAATGTTTTGAGCTGTGTGACCTGTCTAGTAGCAATAGAGGGCGCTCTTGTTAACCTGCTGGGGCTTCCTCTGGCCTCCATTATTAGGGTGCCACATCACTTGGTGTATTGCTATTTGACATTAAAAAAAATCCCCTCTTCCTTTTTTTAGCCTGCAGGGACTATTCGTGTTATTGTGCAAAGTAATAAATTGGTATTTTACGCCTATATCAGCTCTCTTTGTCCTTTCTTATTAATACTTATGTTTTTCTTCATTAAAGCCTTAATGTGTCTTGTAATACTGAAAAACTGGTACTTGTCAGGTCCCCCACGAGGCATGGACTCCATTGCCATTCAGAATATATACACAAGCTTGTGAATGAACACCAGACTTCCAGCAGAACAGTCCATAGTTCTCTTGTATTCTGAGAAGAAGGAGTTCTGTGTTCCACAATGCCTTGCAGGGCTTCCCAGATGTATTTCATAATATGGTGATCTGGTGAGAGGTGGGAATGACAAAACCCCATAACTTGGCGCCTCTAGACATGTGTAGCGGCACGTTGTCGAGTTGAAAAAGGCAAAAACGGAGGCACACAGCATTCACCTGTCAATGACAGGGGTACCATGGAATGCCAGTTAAACAAACCTCATACCATTATGGAGCCACCACCAATCTGTACCAGTTTTCCTTGTTCTTCAGTGTGTATATCTCTCCATTTTACATGACTAAAGGACTAAAGGTTACTGGACAAATGTATCAGCACATCACTAATTTAAGCAATAGAACACGAGAGGGAGTGTGTTATCGCGATTAACATCACTGCTGTGATGATCTACCTGACCAAATCACAGCTGTGATGTTATTTGTGATAACACATGACCTTGAGTGTTCTATTGCTTTTATACAAAATTGTTTTTTTTTGTTTGTTTTTTTTTACAAAAGAATGAAAGAAAATAAATCAAAGAAGCCCAGAATTGCAGACTGGATATGCTTTAATATTGACAAAACCTTATACCAAAAAGTGGTTTCACAACGGAGTTGTAAAAATTCCTGAGCCTACTGCAAGAATACCAACTAATATTAGTTTGGAATTTAAAAAAAGAAAAAAAGTGAGGATAAAAAGAAAAGGACAAATTTGTTTATTGTTATGTTAATTTCCATTCATTGTGCTGTTATAAATAAAAGGCTGCTCTGTAGGATGTACATTAGCATCAAACAGAGCAACTGGCTTCTGAGTGACCAAACGGGCTGCAGCTCTCATGATGTCTGTAACTCGTCCATATTATTAATTTCTTGCTTTGTATAAACACAAATACAAAGCGACTAGCAGTGTGTGTGCATAGAACTTGCTGTTTTCGACAATGCGTCAGGAGTAATTACAAGTTGGTATGAAAGCCATGCTGATATTTGTGATAACAGCCCAGCTTTTTTACTCCAACTTGTATTAGAACGCTTCTCAACCATTCAGATTGTGGGATCAGACTGACCTGTTGTATACAATTCAGTATCTTGCACACAAACCTCTGGCCATAAACTAATGAACTTATTTGTTAAAAACAGGAAATGGAATTGTCTGCATGATGTTTAAGTTTGTGTGCTTTAAGACTTCATTAGATAATTAAGTGAAAAATTAAGTTACAGACAACATTGACATTTATGGCATTTGGCAGACACTGACTTACTTATCCTGACTTACATTTATCTCATTTATACAACTGAGCAGTTGAGGGTTAAGAGACAGTGGCAGCTTGGTGGTGGTAGGATTCAAACTCATGATCTTCTGATCAGAAGTTCAACCTCTTAAACACAGCTATTCCAGGACAACTACACAGCAAACTGATGAACTCGGCGTACCGTCCTCCACCTGCCAGTGGATAACCAATTTCCTTACTGGCAGAAAACAACAGGTGAGGCTGGGAAAGTTTACTTTAGGAATCCGAACTATCAGCACGGGAGCCCCACAGGGCTGTTTACTCTGCTCACTGCTCTTCTCCCTGTATACAAAAGACTGTACAGTATCTCCTAGAGGAGTGAGTACACCTCTGTGCAATTTTGCTTAAATATCAAATAATTCAAAATTGTATCACTTTACAATAGTTTTTGTATTATTATAATACTTGTAAGTTGAACAGTAGGTTTTTGCTCTTATGTAAAATAAAAAACAGTTTAGATTTACTATATTAAAAATCCAGGCCCTACACTAGGAACCCGATGCAACAAAAGTCAGTTCACCTTTCATTACTGATGTTCAAAAATTAGTTTTTTTGATGACAGTCTCAATCCTCCTCAACAAATCTTTGAAGATTTCCTTCAAACACAAATTTTTAGCTGATTTTCGCTCGATGGTTGTGTTGCTCTACCTTTCTATTTAAAATGCCCTAAAGGTGTTCTGTCAGATTCAAATCAGGTAACATACTTGGCGAGGTCATAGTTCTCACTTTTTCTTCTTCCTCCTAAAAAACTGTGGTTGGTGGGGTACAGTGGTAACATCACTGGGCTCCCATGTGAGAGACCTGGGTTCAATTCCTAATCTGGGCAGCCAGGCTGTACTACACCAATAAGGGTCCTTGGGCAAGACTCCTAACGCTATGTTGGCCTACCTGTAATACTAATAACTTTGTAAGTCACTCTGGATAAGAGCGTCTGCCAAATGCCGATCATGTGCTGGAATATTCCTCATCTGCCAAGCTTCTGGAGACTGAGGCTCATCCTGTCTGCTAGTGTTTTGGTCTATCCACAGACATTCATTGTGCCATGTATAAATCTCATCTCCTCAAAACCTTCTGCCCTCATACAGCCCATATCGCCACACTCCCACCTCCATGCTTCACTGTCAGGACTATGCATTCACTGTGGTAGTCCTCGCCAGGTTCATGCCCAACAAAATATCTTGATCTCATCTGACAAAAAAATGTGCTTCAAAAATGAATTAGGCTTTGTTTCATGTTCTTTGTTTCATGTTCAAAGTTTAATCTTGTTTTGTGCTCAGAAGGGGTCCAACGTGTTTGACGTGTGTGTGTGTGTGTGTGTGTGTGTGTGTGTAAGACTGTCCTTATTGTATTTTTTGTGCACTGTTAAACCAAAAAAGAAAGTCAAATTCCTTGTATGTGTGAGCGTACTTGGCCAATACTTTTTTCCTTCACCTGTCAGTGGTTTTAATGTTATGCCTGATCAGTGTATGTAATGTAGACGCCTGATACACAGTGACACACACACTCCCCTTGCCCATCTCTCCACCTCCCCTTAATTGTCAAAATCAATCAATTCCTGAATAATGGTTCATCAGGTCATTCTGTAAAAGGTCTACTGCATCATTAATCACTTTAAACACATATGGCATCACCTGTAGCTTGATTTTCCTGCCCGACGTTGGTGACTGAACAGTCATAATAAACCCCATTTCACCGCAGGCTGCCCTTTTGCATGTTGGACACACATCTCTCCCTGTCCCAGCCGTCCCTCTGTCTTTGCCGTCTTTTGTGCGTTTCCCCCCACCTGCACCTGATCCTCTCTGCTCATTTTAATTCCTGTCCTGTTGTCATGGTCACTGTTGCCAAGGAAAGGGGGCCTGCATGAAAAAAAAGGAAACTCGAACCAGGGATCTCGTAACCATGATATTTAATTCATAAACCGAGACACTGATATTTTACACATAGAAAATCGAGAGCGTCCTCTTGATTGGAAATAGTGGTAGCAAGAGGACAAAATACATGTGGACATATGTAAACCTACCCTGAGATCCTGGGTGAAGACGTGTAGAACTGGGGAATATTAGAACCCTTTATATTCCCATTATGTGCACTATAAATATGGTGAAAGCAGGAATGACCCTGTTGGTTTCAATAAAAATTAACACACTTTTCTCTAAGAAAGTTCATAGAAATTGCATGTTTGTTTATTTATTTATTTTTGTTTCACAGATCGTATCACATCGCATCCCTCACGTTCTCTTACGAAAACATGCACCAACCACTATTGTTTTCATGGCCCCTAGATTGCTTTTGTGATAATTGACCCATTCAGATCATGCGCTCGCCCTCCCTCTCCTGTTTTGCCTCCTCTTACTGGCTCTTTTCACTCCCTTCCCTTCTCAACAACACTCTGGTACTGCCTAGTCCTTTCTGTTTTCCAGAGAACTGGCGCCCTGAGCACCTTTAAGGTTCTTCACTAGACGTTCACATCTCCGAACGACCGGCTGTTAGATTAGGCGCCGTTTTATCGTTCAGAAGAGTAGCTTCAAGTCTTTGTTTGTCTTCAAGTGGCCTGAGCCTGTGTATGTACTCCAGCTTCTATTAACAAAGACTCGTCAGAATATAAGAAGATCCTCTAAGCGGCCCGAGGAGACTGGAAACACATCCACTTCTCCACACCTGTACGTTAATCTAATCTTCAAGACTTTAATTTTTTTTCTTTTTTTTTTTTTTATCGTAAAGCTGTTTGAGGAGATGAGATGGTCACTTGGATGTAATCCACCTTTAATCGTAGTTACCTGCGGTATCAAATTGAATCGACCCGACCCATCTGAGTAAGAAAACACCAAACCAGGGGAGCCATACTCTTCCGGAGACAAGCTGGATCTTTCTTTTTACATGCAAGGTGAAAGAGAAGAAGCCTCGCTCCTTACCGTGATAAACTTTTTTTCTGTGGACACGTTGTCGAGCGAGTCCTTTACGGCTGATTTGTGACAAACAATACGACCAGGCTGTGCTTTTAATAATTCATTAGATCATAGAAAGACGGGGAAATTGGCCTATTGAAGACCTGAGACGACGTGGAAAGAGAGAGCGTATGAGAAGCGATTGCTTCACGAGGTTTAATCAAAAGCGTTCGATCGTCTGAGGACCTTGATCTTCAAGCTTCCAGAAGAGAATCTAAAAGGAGAACCTGACAAACAAACAGGTGGAGTGTTGGGGAGTAAAGAGGAACCGGACAAGTAGCCCTAACTGGACCTGCAGCAGGAGAAAAAGTGTCGTCCCGGTTGTGGCCCGACGGGTGGTACAGAGACAGTAGCATCATGGTGAATACAGGAATGCAGCTGATCAGCTTCACCTGCGCTGTTACCGGCTGGGTGATGGCTATCGCTGTGACCGCGCTGCCCCAGTGGAAGGTCACGGCCTTCATCGGGCCCAACATCCTCACTTCGGAGATCGTGTGGCAGGGCATCTGGATGAACTGCATCTACCAGACAACCGGTCACATGCAATGCAAGACTTATGACTCGTTGCTGGCGCTGCCGCCAGACATCCAGGCGGCCCGCGCGCTCATGTGCGTGGCCATCTTCCTGGGCTGGCTGTCCTGCACGGTGTCCTGTTGCGGAATGAAGTGCACCACTTGCGCCGGGGATGATCGCCATGCCAAGGCTGGCATAGCGCTGTCCGGCGGGGTGCTCTTCATCCTAACAGGCCTGTGTGTGCTCATCCCGGTGTCCTGGACAGCCAACACAGTGGTGCAGGACTTCTATAACCCTAACGTTCCCATCCAGAAGAAGCGCGAGTTGGGCCAGGCCATCTACCTGGGCTGGGCGGCCGCCGTCATCCTCATTATCAGCGGCATTGTCCTGAGCACCACCTGCTCCTACATCGAGAAAGGACACTACAGACGTGGCTACATGGGCCGCAGCTTTGCTAATTCCAGGTCGTCCCCACTGGATCCCCCAAAACCAATCAGCACCAACAGTGTGCCTCTGAAGGAGTATGTCTAAGGTGCAAGGCAAGCGATGGCCTTTCCATGAGACTTGAGTGGATTACACAGGGATACAACAGGGTCGGTTATGTCAAATACACATAGTGGAAGCTGTACGATTGAAGAGACAGCCGAGTCGTGCTCCTGTAGTGTTTTAGACGTAGCTTTAATTATTTGTACTGTTTTTCACTAGTGGTGCTCTCATAGGGCTGTACAGTGATAACTGCACTACAGTGTTTAAGTTATTTATTTCTTATTTATTCAGTGTTGAAATGAATTGTATTCTGTCGGTCATGTTTCCTACATGTCTCAAACGTCTGCACATTTTAGCATTTTGAAAACGATTCCAGTGTTTATGTGAAACGTGTGTAAGATTAAAACGACTTGAAACCATTACAAACTGCGTGATTCTGTTTTTTTTTTTCTCATACATGACGTGAACAAATCACTGTTCCATGTTCTAACTGGTACAAATGACCTTACACAAAATGCACAGACTGGTGAGGGCTTCATGAAGGTATGGGGTTTGTTTAGAAAGCATCTATGGTATGTCTACAAACGTCTCTGACACGCGTGTCTCTCACTCTGTGTGTCTCCTTCCTGACAAGTTACACCCGTTCATGTCCTGCATTCATTCTGACGGGTTTGTCCTCTTGTAACAGGACATTGCACACGCACACACGTCTAAAGACGCGAAACTATGGTTGAAGAAAAGGGTTTTTGCCGTTCCCACTTAAGCCAACAGATCTCAAATGTCACATCTGGGATGTCATGCAAAGTACTGTGGGACGAAGAAATTCCTTCACTTTGGATTACAGAAACAGAATAGTGGACCGTTCTGTAGGAAGTGTGGTGTTTATTGCGTACAAAATATTTCCGTATTTCTGCAGTCCTACGCTCCGTGGTGGACCTACCAATTTTTAGACCAGTTTTTCTGGCACTTCAGTGTAAGTTTATTTATTTTATTAAGTAAAGCGACTATGTTAGATATTATGTATACCATATGATACCATATTATGTAACCAGGTGTGTGTGTGTGTGTGTGAGTACACGTGATGAGATTTTTAAAAACACGACATCATTCGAGTGTCCCTTCAGACGCCTGCGGCATCGAATCAAATGTCTTTTGTTAAAATCATTACATCTGTAGAAATCGACAGTGATGATTGAGGAAGCTGTGACGTTCCTGTTGGGAATTCTTTACTGGACGAAACCATGATCTAATTCCTGTAAACCACCACAGGCTCAAGTTCGCTGTAATACGAGACGATACGGACCAGACATCACAGGTCACAACTCGGGTTACAGAGTTTCCATCTGGTAATTATAGCTCAGAGTGACACTGGAATATACACCAATCAGCCATTACATTAAAACCACCTGCATGTGCAGCTTTGACTTGACGAGGTATGGATTCCACAAGACCTCTGAAGGTGTTCTGTTGTATCTGGCACCAGATCATTGCGTAAAACTTCTGTGGCATCCGACTAGACAGGCTAGCTCCAACTACCCCACACACAAATCAGAGAGTCTTCGGCACCCATGACCCTGTCACCAGTTCACCTCCTTCCCTTCCTTGGACCATGTTTGGTAGGTATCAACCACTGCATACTGGGAACACCACACATGACCTGCTGCTTTGGAGACACTCTGACCCAGTCATTTTGCTCTCATGACTGGACCCTGTCAAAGTCACACATTTTGTTACACTTGCCCATTTTTCCTGCTTCCAACACACTGACTTTGAAAACTGACTGTTTACTTCCTGTCTAATATATTCCACCTTGTGACAGGTGCAATTGTTAAAACATGAGCTATTTATTCACGTTTTAATGTTATGGCTGATCCATGTATTTCCTCAGATCCAGACATAATGTAAGATGAGGAGAAATCCACAGATCGATACATCGCTTAATCAGATTCCATGAAGAAGGACACTTGAGAGAGTGCGTCTAAAACAAAAACGTGACAAAACACAAATGAATAATGAGAAGTAATGAATAGCATATTAAGCATGACACAAGGTTCAGTGACCAATTACTAGGGTCAGATTACCTGCGATTCTTTCCTCTCCTTCGGGTGAACCTAAAGACGTCCATCTCTTTGGTGCCGTCTCTATAAGCGTAAGATCATCAGGCTTCAGCTGCTCTAACAGGCTCTTCCTCTGCATATATCTGAACACAAAGCTAAGGACCACCACACAGGCCTGATAAGCAGTACACTTCATCAACCCCCTTCTTCCACAACATGTAGTCAGTCACTACATCGCTGTCTACATATCATCTAGCAGCAGCTTTTATGTGGCTGATGGAGATCTGAGCAGACTTTCTGAGCAGTCACCAACTCTGTGGGTGTTGTGAGCAGATCCCAGGACCACCAGACGTCAGGAAGGAATACACCCTGGATGGGACGCCAGCCCACCCCCCTCCCCCCCACACACATCATGCATAACATTATAACCGCTTACCTAAACTGCTGGCTCATAGTCATAGACTTAACAAGACCTCTGATGGTCACCATCTGGCACCAAGATGTTAGCAACTTATTATTCTGTGGATCTTCTGTGGGATCAGACCAGACAGGCTATTACCCTGTAACTGGTGCATTGATTGTCCTTCCTGAGACCACATTTGCCAGGTTTTATCCACAATATATTGGGACATGCCCCACAGGACCTGCTGTTTTTGAACATGCTCTGACCCAGTCACATAACCATCACTATTTGGCCCTTGTCAGAGTCACTCTGATCCTTACGCTTGCCCATTTTTCCTGCTTTCAGCTCAAACATTTTCAGAACTGACTATTCATTTACTGGTTATTATATGTGCCACTGTAATGAGATAATCAGTGTTTATTCACTTCACCCAGCAATGGTTTAGTGGTTTTAATATTATGGCAGATCAGTGTATGGACAGTTTAATTAAACCAATCCAATTACTGGCATGTTTTTGGGAGGAAACCAGACAGGGACACAAAGAGAATGTGGACTGAAAATCCACATGATCTTAGGATGAATCCTGGGACCAAGCCCTGATCCTTTAACTGCCAAATCATCTCCTCAGTACATAGTCAAGCACTCCTTTATCTTTACTAATTCTTTAGCAGAACGCAGCATCATCAGAGACTCTTCTCACCAACTCACACACTGTATAACCTCCTGCCCTCTGTGCCAGAAACACTCGACTCAGGAACAGCTTTATCCCAACTATCTGTTACACTACTGAACTCCTCAATACATGCATAACTATCCTCTACACCACACTGTACACCACACTACATCAGGACAGACTGGACTAATCCTGCATTACACACTTACTGTTTACTGTAAATACTATACCATATTTAACCACTGCACATATTTATTCTATTTTCATGTATATCAATAGACCATATTTATATTCTTATTTACCACATATATCTTGTATTTATACTACTACTACTTACACTCTATTCACAATATTTTTTGGACTCTGTTTACGATTGCACAGTTTTCATATTTGCATTCTTATGCACAAGGCTACTTTTTGCATTTCGTTTTATCTTTATACTTGTACTGAGCAATCCATCCATCCATCCATCCACCCACCCACCCATCCATCCAGTGGATCCAGAACCTATACCAGGAATACTACATGTGTGGCGTTTTTATTCTAGATGTCCATGTACTGAAAGTGAACTATGCTTTTTGACCATTGGGTACTGGAATTGATCTCCGCATTAAACCCCTCTAATTAATCAATTAAAGTGAACGATTTGCCTACTACTGCGCTTGCACACTGATGAATGTGACCTCTGTATTTAACCCATCTGTGCAGTGAAACACACAGACTATCGAACACTAGGGGGCAGTGAACACACCTGCCTCCGGGCCTAGGGGACAGCCCCAAACCATTCGCCCAGGGAACAGCTGGGGGTTAGGTGCCTAGCTCAAGGGCATTTCAGTAGTGGCTTGTCTGTTGCAGGGATCGAAATTGGGACCCTCCAGTCACAAGACCGGTTCCCTAACCACAAGACCACGACTGCCCATCTGTGTAGTGAAACACACAGACACACTAGGCAGCAGTAAGCACACATGCCTAGAGCAGTGGGCAGCCCCTCAACTTCAGTCGAGTCTTGTCTGTTGTGGGGATCAAGCCGGGGACCTTCTGTTTTCTTAACCACAAGCCTACAGCTGTCCCTACTGTAAACTGTAAATGTTCTGTACAGTTGACCAAATCACATTTTTTATCCATCCAGCCTATCAATAGGTCATCTGCATTACATAGTATGTTAAAGTAACTACCTTCTTGTTACATCCAACTGCTTCTTTTCTAAATACTACAGATGTTATGTGCTACTTATACTGACACTGCAGGACCCCATAGAAATTAAAGAGCTGGATGTAATACGAGCACATCAGTGTCAGATCTGGGATACTGCATCCGATAGTAGCGTGCGGAGTCCTGTAGCCACTCCAGCATGTCAGCGATGGATGGCGAGAGAGCACATCTGGCCACACATGTGCTAATAGGGAGGAACTCTGAGTTTTGTTCGTACATCCGGAAAACAGCAGCCACCTGCTTACAGACTGAATCTCGCACCAAGCCGAGAGCATCCCTGGAAAAAAAGAATAAAGTGTGATTTCAGGGAGAGGACGAGAAAATACGCATTATATTTGCCAGATATTTAAAGAAAGACAACTCACACTTTCTGATTCAACTCTGCCAGGGTTGTGTCTACAGCATTCAGGAGCTTGTACTGAAGATGCTCTGGTAGGTTTGGAAAAGCCCTGAGTGGAGTGGTTGCTATGTCAACGCTCCTCAGGGCCCTCAGCTGTTCTGCCAGGTTCCCCAAAGAGCTCAGCAAAGGTGTACATTCCTCAAGCACTCCATTCCAGACAGTCTGATTGGACTTTAAACTCTGAAAGCACTTTCTGAGCTCTTGGTGCAGCTGTAATACAGCTGGATGAGACATGACCACACTTCTACTCAGAACTAATCAGTGATCTAACATACCCTGCTATTAACTTTTCTGTATCACTAACACGACTATTACTGTTAATCCATGGTATAATGCAGAATAAACTACATTATATAAGTAATCAAACATCTATAATTCCACCCACTACCTTCATATATTTACTTTTCTTCAGCACACGTGCGGAAAAGTACTTCTTCCTGTTATTACACCGCGTGCTACAAAAAATCCACCAATCCAAAACAGCCATCTACAGCACCTCGCAATAAGCTCAGCTGTGATTGGTCGGTCCGTTTTCGTTGTCCGAAACAGCGGTTCGGTTCCCAAACTGTCGCACTCAATTCTGATTTGAACGAGTCGGTTTTGAGAGTCAATTCTACGCCATACATTCAGAGTGTCGTTCAGAGCAGACTCGAAACAAAGGTAACATGTTACTCATATTTAGGGTTGGCTTTGTCTAGCAATACATTTTAACACAGAAACGTATTTGAATCTGTGTAGTCTGGTTAGTCGATTTAGGAGTCGACTTTCGATGCCTGGATTTGAATCTGAGTCGAATCTGAGTCGAATCTTTTCGAACGAACCGAAACAGCTCGTGCGAGTGATGTCACGCAGAAGTCGGTCGCTCATTGGTTGAAATGTTCGGGCGAATGGATTTGAAAAGCTTCTGACCAACTGCCATTGCTCTGAGGTACTTTAACGGTAAACGGGTTAGATAAACGGCAAATAAACATAAACAGGTAAGAGAAATATATATATTTATTGATAAAAGCTTAATGTAAATTGTGCTCAGTTTCTCTACTCTGCGTTAATGTTTATTATATGTTTAAAGTGTAATGTTAATTTTCAGCGGACAGTATATCTGCTAATCACAGTAGCATTAAACTGACTGAGGTGGATTTGGTTTGGAGTTGGATTATACAGGAGTTTTGACATTTAATATTCATATTTAAATAGTTATATCTGAGGCGAAAACTGCAGCTAGCTATTATTATGTACTATTTATTTAGCTAACACAAAAAAGGCACTTTTACTAGCTGTAAACCCCGGCACTGTGTTTTCTTCCAGAGCCAAAATGGCGCCCAGAAAAAGGACCACTAATGCTAAGAACAAAAAGAACCCCAAGATGCCCAAACTGGAAGCTTTTCTGTTGGACTTTGATGATGAAGGTGAGCTGATGTAACTACATCCTGTCTTTCCCCACACACATTTATTGTCATGAAGGAAAACTGTAGCTAAGGGTGTAAGGATGTCTACAGTGAAATCTCCTTCTTCTTCTTTTATTGTTTTACATTCACTTTTATTATTAATATACACGTGTATACTGAGAAGTGAAAAACAAAACAGCAGTCAACATGTACCACAATACTCTTTCCTCTTTATTAACTACAGACCTCATACTTGTAGTTACACTGGACATCCTCTGTTCCTGTCCATTAAAGTAAACCTTCACCCTGAATCACTGTGTTTAAAGTACTGAAACAGTGTTACAATACTTGTCATTTATTAATGAATTCCTAGCTCTTCTTTATTTATATGTTCCTTACTGTGTTCTCCTTTTTTATTGTTTATATTTCTTTATTTTAATATTCATAAATGTGCAATATGTTGTGTGTATTATGTGTAAATGTCATTGCTGCTGTAATGCAAAAATTACATATTAATGAGAAGACTTCACATTTCAGAAGTCAGTTCAGGGGTAAAGCTTTAGAGCTTTGGATTTGCTAATGTGGACAGATTAAAGTGCTACAGCATCATTTTTATTTATTTTACACTGATCAGCTTTAACATTAAAGCCCCCAAAACAGCTCTGTCCTGTTGAGGCACAGACTCCACAAGATGTTAGGGCTAGTCTTCACACAAATCAGTGCATCTTGGGAGCCCATGAGCCTGTCACCTATTCACAGGTTGTACTTCCTTGGGCCGCCTTTAGTAGGTACTTAGCACTGCATACTTGAAACACCCCATCTGGCCTGCTGTTTTACAGATGTTTTGACGATGTCATCTACCTGTGGGACTCAGTTTCTTACACTTGGCTATTTTTGTGATGTATCCCACTCCTTGACAGTTGCCATTGTAATTAGTTAATCAGTGGTATTTACGTCACCACACATGTTTAATGTTATGGCTGAGCAGCGTGCTTACTTATGCATTTTAGTAAAGATGAAGGTTGAGCTAAAACTCAGTGCCACCACTATGCAATGTAAAAATCCCTTTAACCAAAGTGAAAACGGATCAACATGTCACTAAAACTTAACAAGAAT
>JAOVVF010000029.1:13539201-13565412 GCA_028565595.1 Duopalatinus emarginatus | reverse complement strand
GTATGTAAATGAGTGAGTGAGTGAGCAAGTAAATGAGTGAGTGAATGAGTGAGGGAGGGAGTATGTAAATGAGTGAGTGAAGGAATGAGTGAGGGAGGGAGTATGTGAATGAGTGAGTGAGTGAGCAAGTAAATGAGTGAAGGAAGGAATGAGTGAGTGAGCGATTAAATAAAAGAGGGAGAGAGTATGTAAATGAGAGTTAATGAAGGAATGAGTGAGGGAGGGAATGTGTAAATGAGTGAGAGAGAGTAAATAAGTGAGTGAGAGTAAATGAGTGAGTGAGTGACAGAATGAGTGATGAAGTCAGTGGGTAAGTGAGAGTATAAATGAGGAAGGGAGTAACAGTGAAGAGGCGAGTGAAGAAGTGAGTAAATGCAGGGGAGGTTTTGAGAGTCAGTAACAGATAGTGAATAACTGAAAGGGTGAATGAGACAGAAAGTAAGTGAAAGAGTGAATTAGTGACTGAGGAATCGAGTGAGTGAATAAGTGGATGATAAGACTGAGATGAGGTGGACATACCATATTCTTTCTCGCTGACTCGTCGGTTTGATGGAGGTGTATCATAAATGCCTTCATCAGAGTGAAGGGCTGCAAATAGATTCAATTAATTATAAACAACATAAACAAGATTTTCTAGAATAAATACCGAATTTGTTGTGCTCAAATATCATTTTAATATCAGTTTAACACATTTATGACAATTTTACAATTTCTGCCTAATCCTAAACCAGCCGAGACGTTGCATTGGCGCTTTGAGGCTGATGTTACTGCTGAAGTAGCACTACGTTTGTGTCTTTCTGACATTTATGCCAGTTTAGTTTTGCACTGGAGCTACAAGTAGTGTTTAATAATGAACAAGATCCTGCGATGTACAATAGTTAGAGAATAAGATCACCACACACGTTTAATTCACGGTTCAGCCGAGGCATCTTTGGTGTCTTAATGTAATATTACAAATACAACTTGGTAGGTCCATCAGGGGAGTAAAAGACTGGAGAATTACAAAGGGGCATTCACTCCATGAGCTTGCTTAAATATTCGGTAGGCAATGAACACCATACTTCCTGCAGTACTGTCCACAATTCTGAGAAATTTTGGTGTTTCTCTAACCATAATTTGGTGTTTCTAGACGTGTCTGGCGGTGCATTGCCCTGTTTGAAGAGGTCAAACCAATCAGAATGAATGCAGGACATGAACAGGTGTAACTCGTCAGAAAGGAAGCACATCTGCCAGAGATGTTAGTAGATGTACCAGGGGTCCAAAGGAATGCTGCTAAAAAAAACCCAAACGGTTAGGACGCCTTCATGGATGTCGATCATTTTATATACAAACTGGCAAATGCAACCAATGACGTGCATAATTGGCGTGGTTATATGTTTTATACAGGCTCAGTCTTCATCAGTTTCTCTGACACTTCAGTATAATTCACCTCGGCACCATTCTTCTGAAGAGGCTTTCCACTAGATTTTGAAGTGTGGCTGTGGGATTTGTTGTCATTTAGACAGAAGTGTTTTAACTGAGACGAGTCTGAAACTGTTTCAGTCCATTCATACCAGTGGGGTTGAGCTCAGGACTCTTAACTTCTTCCACTTCAGTCTTTTCACATAATCATGTGTCCATGCAGGTCATTTTGTGTACAGATGTATTTTCTTGCTGTACATTGTCTTGGTTTGTGCTTCTTAGTTCCAGTGAAACTGTAAATGCTACAGCGTGCAAAGAAATTCTAGATCATTCTGAACTTGTGGCAACAGTTTGGAGAAGTTCCACATACTTGTGTCATGGGCAGGTGTCCACCATGAGATAAGGGTGGCTCCAAAGCCAACGTTGCCAAAATGTCAGTGTTTTGATACTTATTTTTGACAGTAACATTAATCTTTTATCTCCAGAACAAAATTAAAGATCAGCAGATTCATGATTCTCTAATCGCCATTTTGACTAGTGAAAAGAGAACCACACAAAGAAATATACCAACGTTTGTAAAGTGGCAGGACATCATAGTCATTCTCAGAGTCAATCTCTTCAGCCTTCTGCACATCTTTATCCACTGAGTGCTGACTGATGTCGTTTTGAGACCCATCTAAGATCATGAAGCAAAAGAAATAAATTAGAGATATCTGCTGCATAAAAAATAAGCAAAGGTCTGATACATAAGACTCTATATTAAACTACTGTAGTGGACTAGAATGATTTAGAGAGTTTAGTTCAGTAAAACATACCGATATCAACATAGAGGTGTGAGGCTGCTGATGGTAGAATGGTGGTAGAAGGTATGTTGGGCATGTGTGAGTCACTGATCAAGATGCACGGACTCGACTGAGTTCTGCACATGTAATCTGATGCAGTCTGCCTGCACACACATATACAGACACCAATTATTTAATTCTTGGCAGTATTTGATATCAGTGTGTAACAGTGGTTTGACAGTAGTGTTACCGGTTGGGCTGATGATTTATTGCTCGTAAAAGCTGGCACATCCACTGCTGTCTAATATCTGCTGTTTCTGCAGCCTGTTAGTGGATATTTCAAGTTCATTAAGTGAATAATGTTTAATGTATTAACAATTTGAATACAATAATATACAATAAAAACCCCTAAAATATTAACATTTACCCCAAATTATTCAATATTATTAGTTAAAAGTATGCCATTAGTATGCTTCTTTTAAACTGAACAATACGTGTGTATGCTTTTAGTTTATATTTAGCCTATACTAGTACCTGATCTTTTGATTAAGAGATACTTAAACTTTATGTATAGGCCAAAAATAGTTACTTTCCTTATGTATACTTGCAGTGTAAAAACTATTAAACTAGTAATTTACTGAAACTATATTTAAAAGGTGTACTAAAAATTATGATTTAAATATATGACCAGTAAACAAACCTGTATACCTGTAAGTTTACTTATTATAGTATAGTTCACAGTACAGTTAAGGTAAAAAATAATGTAAACTTAGATGTAAACTAGTTGTGTAATCAAAGTTTACTATTCTCACACCCAAAGTATACTTAAATGTATACTTCTATAAATAAAAAAGTGGGCCAATTTAGTCCTCAGATGTATTAAAATAGTACACTTACATATATATTACTAGTATATTAGTATACTTGCTACATTAAGTGTATTCGGGAAATGCCCTTACACCCTACTTAATAAAATGAACTTTAAGTACTTTTCGGTTCATAGATGTATGTACTTAACTGCCCTTTTAATTTTAACACTGACCCAAACTTATTTTTAACTTTTATTTTATTTATTTAAATTTATTTGTAACATTTTTCCCAAACTTTGTTTAACACCGAGTTAAACAACTAAAGTTTAACCCTGACCTAATTTAAAGTCAAACATATGTAATATGTGGTAATGTACCTCAACATAAAGCGAGGACGAATTCCCAATATATTTTAAATCACAGTTTGCCTCCAAACCAGACCCTCTATACAAGTACGAGACATAACAAATCACAAGTGATCCCTGTTCTTTGTTCAAATCTACAGGCGGTACTTTCCAGTGAACTGGTACAGTAAAATGTTTATACTATCTGGTGAATGACTATGGACCACATCCTCAAACACACACAGAAAAGCAGTATGGGAACTCACCAGGACTTTCCTCTTCCCGTTTTTCATAGCGATCTCAAAGATATAGTGCCTTTTCTTACTCCACATTAACTCACGTACAGACTCAATCTGTTAAACACCAACCACAAAATTGTGAAGCCTCACAAAGGCATAGTAATCCTTTTAAATGGGCATTTGATCGCTCAATAATGGGATATTATTAAAGTTATGTTTGTGTTTGAAATCCAGGGTGGTCCACCTGACCACAAAATATGATAGGGAATGTCTGAAGTCACAACTTACCTCAATAAGGTAATACTTTCCTCTGAGGTCTGACTGTCAGAGACAACAAACACATTTTAATGAACTTTTTGCATACTCATGTCTTTAGGAGGTTGACTGGTTAACATCAAGTCCAGATTAAAAGGTACACAAACTCCCCCTTCCTCAAACTGTAGCTAAATGATCACAAAACTTTATAAATACCAGTATAGCACTGGGTAAAGTGCAGGTATACATAATCCCACAACAGTATTAAATGATACTGGCTCAGAAATGGGCCGAGTCTTTCTTACATAAATGGTTTAATCAAATGAGGTGAATTAGTATTAAATCATTACAATTGTAAGCATTAATAAGCGTTGGATTAAAATACTGATCTGATGAGATGAAAATCTGATTCAGACTTGAAGATGATCATTAACTACAGCCAATTTAACCACATTTACATTAACATTTATGGCATTTAGCAGACATTCTTATTGAGAGTGACATACAAAGGTGCTTCGTCATTAACTTATAATATAAAAGCATAAGGTAGTTTAAGTGTAAGAGCCAGAACAAAAACAATCCCCATTCCTTTTGATTAGCAATTTAACTACTCACTTTAATATTTGATTGGGGATTTGAGTTTTGTTTTTCTACTGTAAATGTAATGCACAGTTCAACATTATGAGGCTCTAATCATCTGCATTTAGATGATCATTTCTACATAAATTAGACTGAAATAAAGATGTACAGAACTGAAACCAGCGGCTGCTTTCAAATGTTACTACACAGCAAACCATTTTGTTTTCTTTAAATCGCACATCGTACACCAAGTGATCATTATGTAGCTCCAGAAAAGCTGAAATTCAATAAATTTATTTCAAAGTGTACAAGCTGAAATTCAGATACAGATACTTACAATGCGTCCATGTTTTCTATTGTAGAAGAAAAGAGTTGTGTTATGAAGCTGGAACCAGTAAGTAACCCACCTCAGCCTCTAAAATAATCAGTAAAATGATTAACAGGGCTCAGTATAAAATAGACTAAATCCTGAGAATGTGATCCCACTTTAAGAGTTATGATCTAGAAAATCTAATATACAACATATACACTGTAGAGTAGACACAGCCAATGAAAAGTAAACACTTACTATTTTATCTTTTCTTTTCTTTAGAAATCCTTGGCACAGAGGTGAACATGCTACTGAAACTTCTCCGGCCGACATGTTCACCTGCTGCACTGCTGCTGATTTCTGAGCCTAAGGTGACTCTTAGTAAACATTATGGAACCACTTCCTGTTTTTAGTGACCGTCGTCAACCTTAATTTTTTTTTCCCAATTATTTTTTTTAAGCTAACAGGGATTACTGACTAACAGATAGCAACTTTTCAGACAACCAATTTACACACAATATTATTATCTTCTCCAGTAATAATAGTAGTTGTGGATAATATAAACCGAACAGCCGTAAGATAAAAAACAATGACCAACACATTACCTCATTACAGTCGGTAGTATATATTAAGAAGAAAATGAACAGTTTGTTCTTAAAGTTGATGCATCAGCGGCAGGAAAAATGGGCAAGCAGAAAAAATAAAATAATAATAAAATAAGGTCCCTAGAACAAAATAGTGATGGCTGGACGACTGGTTCAGAGCATCTCCAAAACACCAGGCCGTGGGGGTGTTCCTGGTATGCAGTGGTTATACCAAAAGTGGTCCCGGGAATGACTGATAGTGAATCAGTGACAGGGTTCTGAGCACCCACCTGATTGGTGTATTAAGCTGACCAACATAGATGTAGGACATAGCACAATTCCAATTTATACTTTGTTCTGACAACCTTATGTTCACGCTCATACGGAAGAGTGCAGAAGCAATGTTGAACAAATGTTACATGGTAGACAGCTCTATAATCACGCCATTTATTGTAAATGTTTGAAAGGTCAGAAATAAGTACAACAGCTTTGCGGTTTTGAACTGGGAGGTTTGCACTCTAATACAATGCACCATTGATTAAACAAAAGAAGTGCAGGGGTGGTGGTGGTAGTAGTATTTAATAATATAGACAGTAGTAAATATTTAATGTGGAGCCTATCAACAGAGTTCTCATAGAGACCGTGTCCCATTGACCTGACCACAGAATCTACACTTGGCCTATTTCTTGTGATCTTGTCAACATCGCTGTGAAGCTTATAGCAAGCTTTCGCTGCATTAGTACGTAGTGTGTCTGTGGGGGGCCAAGGGCAAGCAAACAAAGCATAAATATAAAAACAAACCGTACAATTAAAAAAAATCCCTTGAATAGTGCCTGCTGCATGCAAGGTCAAACAGAACATTTTGACTGACAAACATGACGTTAATAAATTATTACAGCTGAAACGTGCTCAAAGCGTAAATGACCTATACAAGTGAGAAATGGCTTCTGTTCCGTGCATCTCCCGTCATGTGCATTATACAAGTTCTGTACTGCATTTTGTTCGACGAAGCTGTACGCATTCCTCAGCAATATTTACACATATGAACAAAGCTCATCGTCCTCACATGCCTCTGCATGGACATAGGAATTGTGTCTGCTAATACTGATCTGAGGAAAAAGAATGTTGTTTAAAACCGGTCCATCTACAGCCAGAGCCACCTGTAGCATTGCCCATGGCTGACACACAAGACATCTGATATAAGAGCACAGGTATAAATCAAACCTCCAGACGAGAAAGAAACGGTTGCATTTATGCATGAAGTTTCAAATATATAAAATATAGCTATCCATTATGATACTACTAGGTTTTTCTTAAACGGGAATGACTGGGTTGGAGGGAAGAAGAGGAAGAGTTTGACGCTGGACAGAGGACTGCAGTCGCATGCTGCATGTAACTGATCACCGCTGCTTGAGGAGGGCTTTATACATGGCGAAGCCCAACACCGCGAATACTGTGGCGCCGAGGCTGGCTCGCAGCCAGAATGTGGAGTTCTTCAGGTCAGCCTGGGTCATGTGTCTGCATCAAGAGAAAAGTACAGAGAGAAGTAGAAAGAAAAAGACAGTGTGAGTGACAGAAGAAAAAAAAATCATGATTACCTGCATTTACTCTGTGGATAAATGACAAATGACAAATCAACGTGTAGTTAATTTCCCTTTTTCTAAAAATACGTCTGCATCATCAATGTCCCAACATTAAGTTTTTTATTTTGTCATTTGACATTCCCCACTCACTCAGCTCCAAGCACTCATACTCCAGCGTGCTATAGGTACACAGACGGCTGCTGGGCAGGAGGGGGGAGGGGTAAGGGGTTAGAGCTGTGCAGTATTAACGTGATAATGAACACCCTGCTGGGATGCTCAGTACAAAAAAAAGAAGCAGTAAAGAACAAAAGAAAAGGATGTGATGATTAACATGAATCTGATCAGATCCAGAGTGTCACACATTTCCTTTTAACATCTGTGCTAATGCCTGTGTGAAAAGCAAAGTAACTCGGGCTATCTGTTTCTCCACCCTACTCGTTTTGAAACCGCCCTTGTAGACTAGTCGGAGTTTCAGTATCGGGTAAAAACCATAAAAAATAAAAAAACAAGCTCAACCAAGAGACTGAAAAACTCATAACAAAAAAAACCTAGAGTTGTTTTGAGCACCTTGATCAGGAATTCATCCAAACAGACCAGTACACTGTGGGATAAACAATCACCCAGCGGTTCAGGTGAAGACGGTGTTTACCTGGGCACAAATGGGTCGACAGACACCTCCATGTAGATTCAGTTCTTTACATAGCTGACTGTGTGCCTCTGATGGATGAGGCTGGTCTCCTCATCAGCCAAATAACAAGAGTCACTTCCATTAAATAAAAGGACCGCAACCTCGCACACATGCATAAAAGATGGTAATTTAACTACCATTCACAGCACAGACAGCCCTACATGCTCCACACAAACACCCAGAAATGCATCAGAGAAAAAAAGGCCAAGTTCATGAACATATCAATAAATCAATACATAAAGCTCAATGTGTAGTGAAAACCTCTGACTGATAATGAGCTCAGTGAGTGGGTCATTTAGTCGAAATGTATTGTCCAGTCGAAGTGTACTGGATCTTCCCGTATCTAAGAACTGCACTGAGTTGAACAGACACCAGGGTTAACCACAGCTTAAGAAATACCCGAATTATAGTCAGTCCTTTAACATGAAGGCAGTGAATGAACTACTGAACTACTGAGAAATGCTGCCATCTACTGTAGAGTTTTATATAATCAGAAACCAAACATACAAAACACCAAGTCCACAACCAGAAGAAACTCCATTCCAAGCAGAGTTATGTGTACGAATTGTAAATTGCAAACGTAAATGCAGAGTAGAAATTAAACATTAACCCACGGCATACATGCTTAAACACACACCCAGTACTCTTCACAGCGTGAAACAGTTCCTGTCTGTAACAGGTTGAGACCAAAAGCCTGAACTAATCTATACTATTACAGTCCAGGTAGTTAAACAGATATAAGCAGACGTGCTAGCAGGGTTAGCATGAGGTGAAGAGATGCAATATAAGAAGGAACACGGCCAGCCAAACACACGAGAATGAACACCTACGGAGAGAAAGAACAAACATGTCGACATAGGATGGAATAAAAAAGGAAATAGAGCACATTAAAATAAAGAGATGAGAGGATGACAAAACGCATCTTATAGTTTCAGATGTGTTAGCAAGGACCAACAAGAGACAAGAAATTCAATTGTTAATCAATTCTATTTTTGTACAGAGTTTGGATATTTCCATTGACTCACATTATAAATGCATCAGCTACCAAGTCTCTTGTAGATCTAAACTTAAAGAATAACTTCCAAAACTCATTCTCATGTAAAATGTTGTAAGCATGTTAGTTTATAAGTTGTTAGAATGCTGTACTTGCACAACAAGCTAGCTTTAGGGTTCAGTGTCAAAATAAATAAATAAATAAATTCAGGGAGAACTGCAGCCGCAAAGAATCAAAAACTCGGCAGCTACAGCACTGCCAGCAGAATGATGGATAAAAAAGTGAATTAGTGCAGTTACAGTTTGCATATCCACCAAAATATTTTAAGAAATAATTAGACTACAGCTTTATTAATTAAATTAATAACTTGTCTAACTATGTTGACAGTCAACACCCTGAATTTATAGCAAATTCAAGTAATATCTTAAGGTC
The DNA here is from genome assembly GCA_028565595.1 of Duopalatinus emarginatus. NCBI lineage: Eukaryota > Metazoa > Chordata > Actinopteri > Siluriformes > Pimelodidae > Duopalatinus > Duopalatinus emarginatus. The sequence continues at coordinate 13,556,412 of JAOVVF010000029.1, read as the reverse complement.
TAATATCATTAATAGAAGAAGAAATGTTACATGATTGATGTTAGACATGCATTTTTAGACAAGAATGTTTAGAATGTTTTAATAGGACAACAAAGTCGACAGTGTTCAGTAAAGCCCCATGCATTCATATGCATCAGTTAGAGAAGTCAAGCTGTTTTTCTACCTTCAGCACTAAAACATCACTAAGCTGAATTTCACCAACAAATCTATCAAAATAATTGCACCAGAACAGCCTGGACTGTGGCATAAACCTGGTCATAATAGCACTTCTTCACTGGCAAAGTTCAGTTCAACAATTTTCTCAACTTTCTTTCCAAGTTGGTTACATCAAACATACTATACAATATCAAACTCAGAAACGCAAAAACTTATGCTCATGTAACACCCTTTTTTTTTTTAAATACATCAAGCTCACGGACTGGCAAGCGTCACCATCACTGACAGGCAGACGGAAACTCTGTACCTCCTGCACAGCGAGCATAGTTGCTCTTTTGACTCTGGGCTATGGATGGCTGTGGCATTGTTGGGATTTGCATTTGCAAGCTGCTGAATATAAGAAAAATAAGTTTCCGTTTAGCCAACAGGGAGCCTTGATAGTTAAATCTAAATCTTCCTATTGCCATATGATGCAATCCATAATCAAACCAGTGTTATTTCTGCCAGAATACCAAGAGGGAAAAAAACGGATACACGGTTAGATTCGAGAAGTCTTTTGACTGGTCGATGTAGTCATCAAACTACTACAAGTAACCACTTGCTAGATTCAGTTCTACTGATGATGGTTCAGCAATGCAATCTTCACTAGTCGTGTCTGATACCATTCTGGTCTTATTATAGCTTGCAGCTTGCTACGTCTTCCACTCATGTACACCCCAAACAAAAAGGCACAATCAAAATCAAAGCACCTCCTTAATCACTCCTACTGTTGTTAGTGCTCATGGTAAAACTACTGGAAAAAGTGACAAAACAACAAAATGTCACCACCCAGCAAATTCTGATGACATGCCAGCTGGTTAGATTAGTAACTAAACCATTCCTGTCTGCTGGAAACCTCTAATAGGGTCGCTAACACTAATTAGGTGGAGCTGACCAGTGCTTTAGAGCGAAGCATAGGGTAGAAATCATACTCAGCTGGCACTACAAGTGTTGGCTCGTTGAACTAGGCACACAGCATTAGACAGACTCCTATACAGTTTACTGCTTTGTATCAAGGACACCCGACCACAGACCTAGTGAACACACACAGAGCCACCACAGACAGGTCGCTTAATAAGTGTCTATGAAATAGATAAAAAGGGTTAGAAAAAGCAAGATAAGCCATAGAGAGTAACCCAACCATCTGTGGTGGATATGCAATGCAAAACAGAGAGTAGGCATGTTAGGAAACGGAGGTTAAAGGTGGCCATAAAGAGCAAGGAGGAGGGCAGGGCTGGGCTTAGACACCTGTTCACAATGACACTGTAGAGTTTGGCCCTGACCGAACGCAGGAGCTCACTGTTCAGCAGGTTCTGACTGATGCAAAAAGTGCACCTGTTGCAGGCACACATGCAGCGGAGCTTGCTGTGGCTGCGGAGACACACACACAAACAAGGAAGAGGATATCACAGTCATGTATGATGCACTATCATGAGACCTAACGAGACCAGTTCCTCTTCCTCTTTAAGGATCGGCGCGCCTGCCCTCCTATAATCACCACATATGGGGGGGGGGGATAAATCACAAAGCGGAAATGATGCTCAAGGAGGCAAAACCAAGAGAGTAGCAAAGTTAACATATATATATATATATATACACTTCAGAAGCATAATTAACACACTTAATAGGGAAGCCAAGTTCCACCAGATCAGTGGTCTAGTCAATATTTTAGCAGCATGCAGGCAGAATGCTCTCAAGATCCCTTACTATGAGTTTTACTATGAGCATTACCAGTTGGATCAGATCCCAGTAAAAAAAATACTATATAAAGGGAAAAAAAAACATCACTATTTCTGGTTGTGATAGCAACTCATATTCAAAAGCTGTATTCTTTAATGCCTTTCTATTTCAAACTAAACATTTTCTATTTATATAAAATGCATTTCAATTAAAAAATTTTATATTACATTTTTTTGTAAAAATTCTAAAACAATTTACCTGAGGTTTACGGAGACCAGAGACCACACCCTCTCAGATTAATTATACTGTGATCAGTTTTCTGTGCTTGTAGAGTGGTTAATGTATGCCAAAATTACAAATGCAAAAATCCCATTTTATTAGCAGGACTTGGCACTTCTTTGTCAATGTTATTCTGAGTAGCTTTTGTGTAATACAGTTAAAGAGTATCCTTGAGGTTGAATTACAATCAATATTTCCTCCAGCAGCAGTCTATTTGCACAGGTCGAGAGATCGACTCAATATCAGGATCAAATCTGACAATATACTTTAATCTTTTTATAAGCATAAATTAGAGATCATATCCCACTGAGATAAGTACTTGGCCAGTAGCAAAAGGAAAAAAAAAGTAATAACACATATAGCCTGCTTGCCAACATAAGCATTGTGGGGATGATCTTGTGACATCTCTAAATCAAATGAATAATCTTTTCCCCCAAAGTGTAATAAAACAGTATATTTAATTTGAATACATTGTGTTATTCAAATGGTTGAATACGTATAGTTCTCGAAAGTTTTCATATTACCTTAACAGACATGCAATGAAATGATAAATGGACTCAACAGGAATTACAGTTCACTTTTAGTTTATGTGTTTTGGTTCTTCATTGCTGAGTGACTCTGTTAACATTGTTACTATTGTCTAATTTGTTCATCAAGCTGAAAATGTTTTAAAACAGGAAATTAGCACAATGGAGCAGGAAATGCAGCCTTTAGAGCCATGCAGGACAGTGGAAAGATGATGAGGGTTGTCTGAGCGAGATTTACTCACGGATACATGGCCATGGTGGTGAGCTTGGTGTAGATGTCTCTGCTGGGTGCTTCAGCTGTGTTACAGGTAAACTGCTGTGGCGGATGCAGCTTGTGCCTCCTGCAGAAGTCCAGTGGAGACGTGCCGTAGAGTTGGCGAACCTCATGGAGGTCTGACTTGGTGGCGATCATCATACAGGGAGTTTTGCTGTCCATGAAGTATTTCTGTGGAAGCAATAATTGTTGTCATGCTGATCGACAACAGGGCAGCACACTGTATTCATTGACCCTAGTTTTTGCTAGATGAAAATGTTGGTATCTGCTTTATGGAATTTGTGCATGTAATTTCACCGACAAGCAAAGTGACGAACCTTATAGGCCTTTGCACAGTACTCAAACGAGCGAGGATTACTAAGATCATACACCAGACAGACAACATCACAGGCCAGATCTGCTTCTGACAGGAAGTTAAAGTCTGGGAGAACCTCATGGAGCTGGGAAAGACACATAAACAGGGTTAAAAAAATAATAATATATGTATAAAAAAATTGTGATGCATTATTTAAACTTACAAGCAGGTACTTCTCCTGTCCATAGACATATGTGGTGCTGATGGCGTAGTATGATTTGTGGTCTTCCCTAATCTGCTTTTGCCTCTAAAAGACAAAAAATAACATCAGGGTTTCCTACCCAAAATATGCAAGTACCTAATACTGGAAGGTTTGTTCTTTTCTTGATATGATGAAGCAGATTTTGCCATTTTGTTCCCCTGACCATGGATGTCTACGGCATCACTGGGACTGAAACATGCGCTCTCCAGATGCTTGGGCATGTGTTGCACCACTCAGTTGCCCTATATACTATTTTTGTGCACTTTGTGTGTACTCACGGTCAAGTCCCTGCCCAGAAAGCCCTGTAGGAAGCCGCTCTTTCCACTGCCGCGTGCTCCCAAGACGTTACACCTAAACACACTGCGCTGGGTTTGCTTCTTCTGCAGGTCAATGTGCTTGTTCCTGGTGACTACACCACACAAAACAAGTTAACATACACAATACAGTTAAAAACAAAGAGACACAGATCGAATATTGTTGTCTGATACACACACACACACGCATGCACAAACACACTCTTTCTCTTACTTGTGATGGCCGCAGCCTGTGAGTCCTGTTCGTGAATGATCGAGTAACCGAGATAACCAAGGTATTCTAAGCAGCGCTGCACATCCAAGTATGTTGTTAACCTGAATAGTAGATCACACATCATGTAAAAAAAAAATCTTCCTGAGGTATAAATAAGTCTAAAATTAGTAGCTTACATTGGTGCCTTACATCAGGGCTGTTACTTACGTCCACTGGGACAGGTAGCCCTGGTAGGTGATCCAACCCTGGTCATTGGTGTACACTGTATTGTTGACGTCAGGGCCCCAGGGCATGTAGGGGAAGACTTTAAACAGATCCTTCAGCTCATCGGGAGACAACGCACAATCTCGGTCCTAAAAATAAAGCTTGGCTTTAGTCTGGAATTTATTTTGTTAAAAAAAAAAAAAAAAAAAAAAAAAAAAAAGCTGGACTTGCGTTCGCAACAACACTATTCATTACACCGTGGTTGCACTACCTGGACTAGAGTCCATGGTAATCCATGGACTAGAGTTACACAAGTCCCAGGGCGTCCCTTTAAAAGCTGACCAAGTGTGTCCAGAATTGATGGGACTCACCTTGTCGTGCTTGTCAAAGACACTCTGCAGGAAGAGGTACGCGTTGTGGTTCAGCTCTGTTGTGCAGTTTGGAGGTATTTTTAACCTGCACAAACAAGGATGGTTCCAGCTTAGAAGATTTACTTAAATCCTGGCTGTTTCTGGCACTAGCAGAGACTGCTGTGACGTGGTACTTTACAGGGTGTAAAAACAAACCTGTTAATAATCATGTCAACAGTTTTAAGAGTTGAGACCTTTATGTAACAATCCTTACATCAGATCCACGTCTGACACGTTTCTAAATCAGTGTTCCTTGCTAACCATTGAGTTCATTTTAAGTTTAAAAGACTGAAGCTCTTTAAGACAACTGGAAGAGCATTTCAACTGTTGCTAGGGTTGGGATCCATCTCCTTAAATCCCCTTAATTATTTACTGTTACACAACAAAGTGCCTGAAAAACTGGTGAGCCTATGCAAAATACATAGGGTGGTGGTGGCTCTATAATGGTATGGAGTTTGCTTAGCTGGGAACGCTGTGTGTGACTCCTTTCTGTTGGATCTGTTTGTGCCCTGCATTCATTCTGATGAGTTCAGCCTCTCAACAGGACAACGCTCCACCACACACGTCTAGAGACGCCAAATTATTGATAGAGGAACCCTCATCTGAGTTTGGGGTTCTGCCATTTCCACCTACGTCAGCAGATCTCAACGTTATCTTCACACAACTTCAGTGTATATAGATATATAAATATCATCTTTAGAAAAAAAAAAAAAATAAAATGAACAGCTTGAAACATGTTCATTCAACTCTTGAAACAGGGAAGCCGGATGCATTTTGCACTCAGCAAAACCGTTTACTGCTGTAATATGAAGCAATATTTGTTTTAGCAGGAGGCTTAATTTGTTTACACCTACTAAAGTTCTAAAACTAAACACAAAAAGGCAGAGACTGGTCTGTCCAGAAATGATTAGTTGTGTGTACAAGAAGACAGTTAGTTACAGGAACAGCATTGTGTGATAAAGCTTTTGTAGTAACTCGGCAGCTCTGCATGATATGACTCGTAATAAGCCCAGAACGCTGTACGGAACTCACAGGGGAAACAGGTATTCCTGGGTGAGTTCCAGGTCATCATCATAGCCAAACCTTCGGAGCACAGTCCATGTGGTTTCGTGCCTCCCTCTCTGGATAAAGAGTGTGTGTAGGAACAAGAAACCTGGCAGTAGAAGAGCACACAAGTGAACCAGATATGCATATTTACATTTAGTCCTTTGCCAGACGATCAGCACCTTTTACAAAAGGTGCTTCAGATGAATGGTTTCTAAGAAAATTAAGTGAAGTCATGCTAAAAAGCCTGTGATGGAACAGCCTATAAACAACCAGGTTCTGACCTTTAAGAGTAAGGCCGTTGTCTCTCACGCCATCAGTCATGTTTCGCCGTACAACATTTTTCACGTCCTCCAATGCTTGAGGAGCGAGAGGCATGTTAAAACAGGTTCTCTGTATTAAAAAAAGAGGAGGGAATCTTGCTATTAAACAAAGTCAGTCTGCATGAGTAAGAAAGTCAAGCAAAGACAACTTCTGAGAAAAAAAATTAAAAAGGTGATTCCTACTTGGAAGAAATTGAGCTCATGGTCATTGAGAACACCATCGTTGTCCAGGTCAGATATTTTAAAGATGCGAGTAAGAGCTTTGATGCATGAAGGCTTCATCTGAAACCAGAACATAGATAATATTGTTCTTCAATTATAAATCCTGTATAGTAAATAATTTTTTCTGTAAACAACAGGTACAGAAGGTTACACTTTGGGTGTAATAAACACTCAAGTGCTGTCAAATTTTTGTGACCCTCAAAATCTACAAAGCTCTCACCTCCTTTTCCTCCGGGCAGTACAGGGGGCCTGTAGGGTGCAAAACTGCTTTCTGGGCATAATAGAACAACTCAGAAATGTTCTTCAGGTTTTTTGCAGAACACTACAGAAAAAAAACAAAAAAGTTACAGGAGAATTCTGCATGACTAGGTATAAGTTTATTTGTTAAATTATATGTGACCATACACCGATCTGCTATAACATTAAAACACAGACAGGCGATGTGAATAACATTGATTATCTTTTAAGATTACATTTCAGTGTCACCTGTGAAAGGGGTGGGCAGCAAGTAAACAGTTTGTTTTTAAAGCTGATGTGCTGGAAGTAGGAAAACTGGGTCAACGTAATGATCTTAGTGACTTTGATAAAAAACAAATTTGATAAGAACCAAATGTTGACTAGTTCAGAGCATCTACAGGGTCATGTGTACCCAAGGTTCAATAATGTGTGTAGAGTGAGAAAGGCACTCAACAGCAGGAACTGTTGCTAAAGTCTTGGTGCCGGGATACCACAGCACACAGGTCATAGGGCTGTCGAAGTTAACGCGTTACTAACGCATTAACGCAATCTAAAATTATCGCGATTAAGAAAAATAGTGCCATTAACGCAAATTCTAATTCGGCCCTGCGTTTCACCCGTAGTTCATGTTGAGGCTTGTCGCGCGCTGCTTCAGTAAGAGTAAGGCTGAGTCTGAAATGGCATACTTAGGACATCCAGGAACCTTTCACATACTACCTGTTATGTACTAGGTATTCGGACGCACTACATCGTGTCACATACTAACGAGTATGGGAGTATGGCATTTCGGACGCAGCCTAAGTTTGAGTGATGGCTAAAGATCAGTTAAACGGGAAGTTTCATTTCATTTGTGTTTTGTATGTTCACTCCTAGTATGTATAATATACTCCTAGTAAGTATAATAAACTCCCTTACCATTTTCTCCGGTCCCAGCAGTTTTTAACAAGTACTTTTAGCGTAACATGTGTTCACCATTTTAATTGTAACATTTCACTTTAAAGCCTTATTCATTTACATTGATTTTAAAAATGCGATTAATCACGATTAAAAACGATTAATCTCAGAATTTCATATAGTTAATCGTTTGACAGCCCTAATATATATATATATATATATATTTACATTTTCTAATATGTGGTGTGCATTCATAAAGCCATTTCTTTGGTGGTGTGAAGTGAACAGGTGGAGCTTACAGCCTAGCCCAAAGTAGGACCAATCTGATTTACTCCACATGTCAAGAACTACGTGCACATACTCTTGTAAAACCTGTCTCTTAATTTAGGCTGAAACTTATATGGCTGGTTGCCGCATGAGCTACCAGGTGATGTCTGTTTCCTCCATGATACTCTTGCATGTCTGCACACGCTCACTGTCTTTGACTAAAACATCGTCTGAATTTACTTAGGATCCTTCTGCCAAATTCAAAGTTTCTGTGCTTGTTGAATATTCTGGAGAACTCATCTTACCTCAACGCAGGTCTCAATTTCTGAGTACTGGTTCATGATGGGTAGAATGGTCTCCATACTGCTGTGGTCCACCAGGTCTGACTTATTCCCGACAAGAATTAGGGGCACTCTGAATAAAAAAAAAATAAAAAAATTCCATTCCCGTTTTACATTTAAAGTACATTACTGATCCAAAAATCAAAGCCCAGCTTACATCTTAACCTTTCTGCTCAAGACAACGTACTTTTTTCCCCCCGCAAAGCTTAGCACTATTCAGGGGTCCAAACACTGAGCACTGAAACCTATTGCATTTCACATTATAACCGACACTGCAATGCAATGTGCAACAATATCATCTGATTTATGAATCCTACAATTAATAATCCATAATTATAATTCTTTTGACTGCAGCCAAATAATAATGCTCTGAGCGCCACTAAACTCTTAGACACCGAGCTTATTCACACAATATGCAAACAACCTTTTATTAAACTCTTCCTAGTCTGTTCTCAGCTTTTTTACATGTTGTTTTGTATAATATTCATAGCCTGCTGAAAAAAAAACCCTCTCTAAATCAGTAAAGCCACACGAATGCCGACAGAACGTCCACAGTCCACATGGGTCACGTATAGAAGCAAGCCAAACATCTTTAAGCATCATCAGGCCTTGTAAAGACTGCAGACACAGCCACACACACCTGCTGTCCTTGTCCGTTCTGTCATTAATAAGGGGAATCCAGTGGCTCGTCACCTAGAGTAAGAAACAAACAAAAAAAAAGCTCGGAAGTGCCAGTAGACCGTACAGCATAATTAAATTAACAAAAAAAAAACTATTATATCTGACTTTTGTAAAGAACAAACTTACCTTTTCAATAGATTTCTTGTTGTTTACAGAGTACACTATGCATATGACGTTTGCCTGTAACAAATAATAATAATAATAATAAAATAATAATGAGGTAAGAGCAGCATCAGACATTGTTAACAGAACAGAGAACATATACATAATAGAAAGAGTTGTGCAATTCACTTCTTTATGTGCAGCAGAACTAGTGCACATTATACACCACGGATGTTAAAGTCAGGCATAATAATGCAATGAAGCAGCAGGAAAGCTAAAAGTCACCTATATATTAATTACCTAAAACATTACGGCTACTAACCAAAACAGCTCTCACTCATTGATGCATGAACTCTACAGGTGTGCTGTGGTAATCTGGCACCAAGACATTAGAAACAATCCTTCTGTGGATATTCTGTGAGATCGGACCAGATGGCCTAGTCATCACCCTCCAAGCACATCAGGTAGCTTTGGGCACCCATGACCCTGTTTGCTGGTTCACCAAGTGTCCTTCCTTGAACCACTAATCAGTTTCGTCTGTATTAACCAGTGTATACTAAGAACACCTCATAAGACCTGCTGTTTTAAAGATGGTCTGTCTAGACAACACAGTTTGACCATTTCTCATGCTACTATAAGTGAGATAGTCGATATTATTCAGTTCGTGAATTAAAAATTGTGATGGCATATATGGCACAGCTCACTCCTGTGCATGGAAGGTCACCTTCAGAAGTCATCTGAGGCAAACAGGCAGTTTAATGTTATGGCTGATTGGTGTAAAAGCAAAATATATAATGTCTTATTGCAGTACTAGAAAACAAAATAATTTCAGCAGTTATAATAGTAATATTTAACAAATAAAGACAGGTTATGCTGTTTTAGGAAAATAAGCAATGACTGAGTCCGGTGATTGAGCCAGACATGGAAAAAGGTCAGTGTTGCAAGTACATCCCCAAGTAGATTTCGTTTTCTTAGAGCACAACAATTTTTGTTTACTAAAAACAGCACAACAAATTATTTATGCAGGTAAGAGTATTTACTTTCTGTTGTCTCCTCCAGTGACTTCCTGTCATTCCCTCACAAGCCTCTCTTTCTTAAGTCTAAGCAGGTTTGTGAAATTAGGCTCACCTTAGATATTTCTTGGTAAAGCTGTTCATCCGACTGCTCTGCTTCTACAGATTAAGAAAATAAGATGATGGAACATAAGGCAACAGACGCTCAGGAGCCATAGAAAAACATTGTATATGAACAAATCATTACAGTAAATTGTGAAGATGGTGTGCACACCATAGGACATACCTGAGTAGTCCACTATGTGTGTTGGGACTCTCTCAGGGGTGACATCAGCAGGGATGGTGATCTCCTCAGCACGCAACGGGACCTTAAGCGTAGCAAAAAAGTCAGACTTCCAGGTTAATGGTTCGTCTACTATAATTTTATGTATGAAAAGAAAATATAAGTGTGGCAAAAGACTGGTGTACCTCATCAGGGAATTCTTCACTGACCAGTGACATGATCAGCGATGTCTTCCCAACTTTAGCTGCGGGGGAGACAAATAATTTCTTGAGCAGTATACTGGTGTGAAGTGTTTAACACTAACACAGCTGAACGGATGACAGTATTCAAAAGTGGTACAACCATGTGCACCATTTTGTGCATGGTGAAAAGAGAAAAACCTGACTGGAGACTCATCTTCATTTTACTCATTCAATTTTTGACGTGTTAACATTAGGCAACTGTCTAATGAGCCGAATGTCATTCCCTCCCTTGTCGTCATGCATAACTTTACACATACACACAGGTGAGATGATACAACAACCATAAGGACACTGGACACTTGACTTGTACACTGTGACTTGTACATTGTGGTATCCCTGACCTCTAAAGCGAGTTACTCTTCTGACCTCTTACTCTTCTGATGCATTCAGCCCACCCATGCAGTGAAACACACACATACACACTGGTGAACCACACTAGGGGGCAATGAGCACAAATGCCCAGAGTGACAGACACACACCCCTCATCCACAGTGCCCAGGACAACAGGTGAGGTTTAGGTGCCTTGCTCGAGGGCACTTCAGTCAAGTCTTGCCGGTTTCAAACCTGGGACCTTCTGGTCCCAAGGCTTAACCACAAGCCTACGGCTGCCCCCTTACAAAGTGGCTATGTAGAGACATGACATATGTCGATCCATCTGACAGGGTGAGACAGGTGTCAGGTAGACTTGTTATTTAGATATTGTTTAGTTCACTCTGGTACTCCAGAACCAGGATTATAAAACACTGGTATACATTTCTGATCCTGGGGATGTGCTAACTCTCACACTAAACCAGGAATAACCTGTATGTAATACTATAAGAAGTGCATCTCCACTATTTTAAGTGTTTACAGGGTTTATGTGCTAATAATGCTAATAAGTGCTGACAGCTTTAAACCTGTGGTCTATTAGAAGAAATGTCTCTGAGCTGTAGAAAGCCCAGACTGGGTGTAAAAGTGCACATTAGTGCACTAAATAGTGCACTAGAACACTCGACCTCAATGCAGTGAAGCTGAAGTTGAGGGCGGGAGGCGCGTGAGGCTGCTAGCAACATTAGCTCAGTACAGAGCGTTAGCCCTAAATTATTATTTATATATTCACTTACGTTCCCCGACTAGTAATATCCTTACGTCCTTCCTCATGGTTAACAACGTATATCCAGTTAAAAGAAACACAAAGCTCCTTCAAATGGCATGTAGCTAACTAGCAGTACCGTCAGCGCCGGTACTGTGAGGCTACGGCAAGCTAAGCTAATGACACTGAAGCCACGCATGCGCACTTCAGGCGACTGGCGCTCTTGTAGGGCAAAACGGACGGAAGTTGGTTTTTTGACCTATTTCCGTTCTACGCTTAGCCCTGCCAGACACGTCAACAGCGCCGCCATCTTAGGGCGGTCATCTTGAACATTTAAGATTTTAAAAATGTTTTATTTATTCATATTTGCTTTTGAAACGACACAATTTACAACGCAAAACGGGGAAACGATCAAAAGAAAACACGTTAACCAAAAAAATTTAAAAGAAGTGAAACAACATTAGTATTCTTCCAAATAACAGTGAAAGGTCACATGGCGAAAACACATAATTGTGAAATGAAAGTAAAAGTGAACTACAGAGGAATTTGACATCCACATTTAACCCATCCATGCAGTGAAACACACACTAGTGAACACTAGGGGGCAGTAAACACCATTGCCCAGGGAGCATTTGGGGTTAGGTGCTTTGCTCAAGGGCACTTCAGTCGTCTTGACCGGTCTAACCACAAGACTATGGCTGCCATGTCAGTCAGTCAGTCAATATTTTATCCTCTTAGTCCATCATGGTCACAGTTTGTTTGGAGCCCACCCAGAATCACTGGGCGCAAGACAGGAACACCCCCTGGACAGGGCACCAGTTTATCACCCAGTACTACACACATACAAACACACACCGATTAACTCACACACTTATCCAATTCACCTACCATGTGTGTTTTTATGGAGGTAGGAGGAAACTGGAGCACTTGGCGAAAACCCATGCGGACGTGAGGAGAACACGTCAAACTCCACACAGATCACAGGGAGATTACAACCTACAATCCCAGATCCCAGAGGTATGTAGCAAACACACTACCTAAGGCACCACCGTGACACCCAAGCACATAGATTTCTTCAATTTACAAACATGAATATGATATTTTCACAAAAGAACGATGACATTTACTAAGTCGAACATGTGTAGCTCCAAAATTATGTTTACAGAAGATAATGCCATAGACGAATGCACAGATTGAGGCCGATAAATCTACCTTTTGTTAAAAAAAAAGGTGCAGGAGGCCATAACAGTGGTGGAGTATTGGGCTAATGACTGGGGTTTTAAGTTGTCCAGGCCAAGGATGAAGTAGTTGGGGGTTAGGTACCGTGCTCAAGGTCACTTCAGTTTTGCAAGACTTGTTGGTTGCAGGGATCAAACCTGGGACCTTCCAAGGCAAGTTCCTTAACCACAAGCCTACAGGAACTTTGGCAGTGGGAGTGATGTGGAAAACATGGGTCGGCAGGAATTGGAACTTTTCTAAAACAGTGCCCAGCCCAGAGAGCCCACCCTGGTAGTTTCTAGAGCCAGATGTTGATTTACCCCTGCATGACCAGAAGTCTGCAGATGACAGTAGGTCAGCTAGGGCTAGGCTCAGCTGTATATTTTCCACAGTTTGTGGTTTTTCAACAGGAAAAGTTTGCAACTGAGCTTGTTGCTTTGCTGCTACCTTTACAGTGGGTTAACGATGTTTGTTCAATGCGTTTCTTAATTTGCTCTGACTCTTTGGCTGTTCTTAAGAGTCTCCAATCCGGGCAGTCCTCGTATAGGCCAGATTTTGTATTTATATTCTAACAGGACATTTCAAAAAAATTATTACCAATTTGTGCTGATGACAAGGCAGGGATTGGTATTAAGGTAGTTGTTTGATGGGGTAACACACTCCATCTGAAAAAAGCCCCCAACATAATCTGTAACACTTCAGGCCCTGTCCAGAATCAGTAAGTCTCATCAAAATTCTCCAACTGTTACCACCACCCCCCTCATCACTACCCACCCTTACTGCCTTTCTCTATCCATCTCTCTAACACTATGGTGTTCCATGCAAAAAGTATAAATAAGATGATAAGACAGATCTCATTTTGTAAATTTGCCAGAAACTGTTACTGCATTTATTCACCTTTATTCACTACTGTTGTCATACATTATGTATTTATTGTTGTCAATAACAAAAACAGAGGTAGAGACAGTGAATAACTATCGGAGAGAGAGAAATAAATAGCAATTATTAAAATAGTAATACACATAATACTAATAATACAAAATAATAATAGTAGTAGCAGTACTTTTTTAATTGTCAGTAAAGTATTTGTGTTTATAAATATATGCAGGTGTGTACATATCGTGTGTATGTAATATATATGTATATGTATATGTGTGTGTGTGTGTGTGTGTGTGTGTTTGTGTGTGTATTTGTGAGTAAAACAAAGATACAGACAAAGAATAACTTTCATAGATAGAGAAATACATTACTACATAATATACAAAGCAATTATTATAATAATCATTAATAATTGTATTATAATTATTATAATAGTAATGTAAAAATGAAGGCCCTGGCTGTGTAGTAAATGTACATTTTGTAATATTTTCAGGAACATTCCCTGGACAGGGCACCAGTCTATCGACGAGTACTACACACATACACACACATACACACACACATTCACGCACACACACACACACACACACACACACACACACACACACACACACACACACATTCACTCACACACTTATCCAATTTACCTACCATGAGTGTTTTTCTGGAGGTAGGAGGAAACTGGAGCACACGGCCTGTAGCACCCAGCAAACCCATGCGGACGTGGGGAGAACACGTCAAACTTCAAACAGACAGTTACTTTTATTTGAGCTCTTTAATGTCTGAGGACTAATTAATACCTAAACAAGACAGTCAGGTAGCTCACTAATAAGGACTGACTCTTTTGTTTCTCTTCTTTTAATTAAAACTGACATTCATGAATAGTAGACATTAAACACTATTTTACACTATTATAGTACTATTACTATTAGATATTAGATTACTATTACTATTACTATTAGATATTGATGTCTCATGTATGAGGGTTCTGCATGTAAAAGTGTTTCCAATGGGCACATAAAATTTATTAACCACGCTGAGGCCTACAGATCTGTTGAAATGATTAAAGCAAAAGGCTGTTTAAATAAAATAATACTATTGTGCTGACACAATAGTAATAGACAGTATATAAACGGTTCTAAATGTCAGGGTATCTGTCCTGAACAATTCCAATACATATGAACGTAGCCAGGCATACCACACCCACATATGATACGGATGTGGGCCACTTCTGGCAACCATATGGCACTGCTGGCTTACTCAGCACTGGCAAACTGCATGTGAGCCAAATGTCGCCTGAGACATTACCCCTCGTTCCTTATAACCCTCAGGGGCCATCAGTCCACTTTTCTTATGCAAGTGGTGTTTACCATTTTTTTTTACCTTTTTGTGTCTTTTTGCTAGTGTTTTTTCATTATACGTAATTAATATTTGTTTTTGGTTATTTTTAATCATACAGAGTAGAATCACAAGTAGACTGCAGAGCTGTCTGTGTTTGATCGACATAGATATGTTAAGGATCATCACCGACTGCACGGTCCATGAAGGCCGCAGAGCAGACCGCAGCTGGAGCCTTTCTGTCAGCGAGCTCATGGCTTTCATATCAGTTTTGTTCCTACGAGCCACACTCCGCCAGATTGGTGCAATGGTGGAGTCTTGGTCCGAAAAGTACGCCGTGCCCTCAATCAAAGAGACCATGTCCCGTGATTGTTAAGAAGACATTATGAGGTGTTTGCACTTTGACAATAAGGTCACCCGTGAGGAACGTGTAAAAACAGACAAATTCGCTGCCATCTCTGACATCTGGCAACGCTTTGTCCATAACTGTGTAGTCTGTTACAAGCCACGACAACATATTACTGTGGACGAGCAGATGTTTCCCACCAAGGTCCACTGTCCTTTCCTGCAGTACAGCGAAACGAAGGCGGAACTGGGCATAAAGTTTTGGATCGCCGCTGATTTGGAGACTAACTATATGAGCAACGCTGTTCTGTATTTAGGAAAAATGTCATCATGAAACTCGTGGAACCGTACCTGGGCAAGGGCAGAACCGTCACCACAGGCAACATATTCACATCTCTGTCACTGGCTAACCGACTGCTGGAATGCAACACAACAATGCTGGGCACAATCAGCACAGTGAGACAAGTGAGAAAACTTCCCCCTGTAACAAGAACTGCCAAGGGACTTGAGGAATTCTCCACACAGCTATAGAAATGTGGAAGTGCCACCCTGACAGTTTATGCCCCCAAAAAGAAGTCGGTCTGCATTCTCAGCACGACGCATCATCAAGTGCAGATAGTCGAAGGGCATAAAAGGAAACCAAACACGATAACAGACTACAAATACATGCAGGTATACATATAGAATTATCTTGACCCACAGATTTGGGCTTAAGGATACAGGACAGCTGTGGCCTAGTGGTTGGGGAACCTGGCTCGTGATTGGAAGGTCCCGGGTTGAGGTGCCCTTGAGCAAGGTACCAAATTCCCCTACCAAGTGCTCCCCAGGCGCTGTGGTTTGGGGCTGCCCCCCTTCCCACTCCGGGCGAGTGTACTCACTGGTGTGTGTTTCACTGCATGGATGGGTTAAATGCTGAGGTCACATTCCTCTGTGTGCAAGCACAGTAGGCAAATAGTTTACTTTCGTATGTCATGTGTGTGCTACACAGCTTCAAAGATCTGGAGTTGTGGGTTTGATCCTTTTCTGACTGTGTTCCCAGGTGCTCTTGTTTCTTCCCGCCTCTCAAAAACACTTCAGTGAATTGGGTGTATTAAATTGCCCTAGCTTTGAGTGAATCGATGTGTGCCTTGTACCCTGTTATGAGTTGTGGCCACTCATTCTGGGTGGACTCCAGACGAAACCTGATAGACAAGGGCAGCATTGGGCAGTGGTAGCTCAGTGGTTAAGACGTTGGCCTTCTAGCTGTCACTACTGGGCCCTTGAGCAAGGCCCTTAACCCTCAATGTCATAAATGTAAAATATAAAGTAGATAAGAGAATAACCGGCTGACTAAAATGTCATGAAACAGTGTATACAATTTGTAACACAGACTTTTCTGAACTCTTCGCAGTGTGGCGTCGATGTCACGGACCAGAAGGTGCGTGCGTTTTCGGTGCGCACAGGAACACGCAGGTGGCCGGTTGCAGTCTTCTACAACATGCTTGACCTGGCAGCGATGAACGCACACATTTTGTACAAGGCATGCACAGGGTCCACAGAGAAAAGAAGAGACTTCGTACATGCCCTTGCTGAGGAACTTCGGTGTGAATTCCTACAGGAAAAGGCGAAGATGAAAGAACATCTACCGCTTGCTCCTGGAAAGAGGACACAGTGTCAGGCGAAGATGAACTGCAACAGAAACACCACCACAGAGCGATGCACAGCATGTGGCAAGTACACCTGTCAGAAGGTAGGAAGCAGGGTCCCTGGCTAGCTAGCAGCTGTTAGCTGGGAACTGGGAAGTATATTTGCTACACACGTGGACAAAATTGTTGGTACCCCTCGGTTAATAAAAGATAAACCCATAATGGTAACAGAAATAACTGAAATCTGACAAAAGTAATAATAAATAAAAATTCTTGTCTATAATGCTTGTCTATAATTTTCTTTCTAATGTCCTGAGACAACTCTTTCCTTTGCTTCCTCTGGTCCATGTTGTATGTGGTACACACCTTGTCACCAAACAGCACAGTGACTACCTGTAGCCCTATATATAGGCCCACTGACTGATTACAAG
>JAOVVF010000029.1:13513420-13539090 GCA_028565595.1 Duopalatinus emarginatus | reverse complement strand
TCCACATCATTGCATTCAGTTTTTATTCACAATTTGTTTAGTGTCCCAACTTTTTTGGAATCCGGTTTGTATATAATTTGACCTATATGAACTCTACCGACTTTATCATTAAACAAATCTCTGATTTACTTTCTTGGACTCTCCTGTGTCAGTGTGTTTCTCTAATTCTCTGGATCCAGTGAACATCAGAGGACAGAGAGTAGCCATTCCTAGACAGATTGAACCTCAAATCAATCTAATCAATAATTAGTCTACTCTTATAAAAGTATCCCACCAGTAGTTTGAACATTAACGGTTTTTCTTTTACAATACAAAAAGACACCTTTCATGGTGAAGTAGACAAAACATATTTGTAAGTCCTGTTTTTATAATGTGAGTGACCTAACTCACTAATTACCCTCCTAAAAAATTCAGCCTAGTCTGACAAGCTGCCAGAACCCAGACTGTGCTAGACAAACTGGTGTTAGTCATCTTTGCCAAAGGTTAAATGCTAACACAAAGGAAACAGTGTGTGAATTACTGCTATTACCGCAACATCAACATTACTGCATTTAAAAAAACAACAACAACAACAAAAATACACATAACCCAACAATAAGACAACCTTAACATCTCAAACAAAGACCAGCCGAGCCTGTGTTTTGGGAGGTAACTTGTCTGGAAACTTTTTCAGCAGGACAATAAATCATAATTATTACAGCAAACATTAGGTAACTTAGTAGCAGGCTGTGAACATTATAAGGTTTTCTGTGTCTCCTTCTTACAGACTGTCATGACGTTGATTCATACAGAAAAATAGGCTTTTCATAAGCCTAAGACTTGCTAAGGCAGGGTATAAAAAAAATACAGGCGATATCCAAATTACAACTCCAAATAGTGTGGTAATGATACAAGTGTGGGTCATTTAATATGAATGTCATAGGTCAGAGAACCGTGCTCAGGCCTTAGCAGGGTTCAAAACATACAAGAGAACATACTGAGAATAAAGGGGCTTAGAACCTGGCAGCATGACAGTGCTTAAAAACTTACTGAGACATTCAAAAGACTCAACTTAGAACAGGTACAGGTAATCAAAGACAATGAACAAGGCAAAATAGATGTGAAACACACAACTGAAATGTCTGGTTACTATGAAAGGTGCAAAAAACAAAGTATCGTTGCTGGGCGTGGCCAGCTCCTCCGGCTGCCATGGATTTTGGGACCTGGAGTCCTGGAACACTGACTGACATCATACAGCACATTATGACATTTTTAAAAAAGTAAACCAAAAGCAGGTTTCGGTATGATAACATATTTTGCATCTTTTGGTCAAGAAAATCAAATTCAAATACCTTATTTTATAACTATTTATTTTTTAAAAATATTTTTACATTAATATATACATTCATGAATGTGGTTTAAACATGTAGCATTTTTGTTTTTGCTAGTTAGGATTGGAGTTTCCTAATAAATAAACCAAAATCAGTTTATAATACATTTGTGCTGGTGGTATTATTGTTCAATTTAAAAATCCCAAATAATAGTTGTTTGTTTCAGAAAGTCATACAGTAAATCATCTGACTTGTCTATGAAAAACACATGGTTTATTATGTTAGTCTGATGTTTTCGTTTTATTGTGTTTCACCAGCTAGGAAAAAGCCTCATAATTCACCCATGTGTATTAAATAGTTTCCTGCTTGCTCCATTTTGAGTATCGTATTTAGAAGGGCATAAAAGTCCAGGCTTGTCACAACTGGGTATTTTAGTAGCATTAGTAGCAGTTTGAAAGCAGCAGCCGTGTGTTTGTGCTTAAAGAACCAGCCTTGTGACCAGAAGGTTGCCGGTTCGATCCCCGCAAATGTCAATTCACAACTGAAGTTCCACCTAACCTGCTTTTACCCTACTATGTGTGTGTTTCACTACATGATGAGGTCTCTGTGTGTAAGCACAGTGGTCAGTGAGTGGTTTTTCTTACTTTTACTCATTTTTCACTTTAAAGAGAAAGGATCTTCAGTCTGAAAAGAACTCCTCAATATATGAGAAAGCAGAAATGTACAACTTCATGTATTTGTCGTTTTCTGTGGAGAAGGAGTAAAACAACTGCATCGGAAATACTGTGGACTTACTGTGGAAGTCCAAGTCAGAGCAAAAATAGTTTGTCTGCTCTTTGGTTTTCATGCTGTATAAAAGCCAAAGAGCAAAAGTTAAAGCAAAAAACACAAGAAGCATCAATTACAACCGCTGTCTGAGGCGTGTGAATGTCTGAAAATGTTGCACTCTTATGCCCAGAATAGTAAATGAACTATTGTTCAGTTAACAGAAATCTCAAAGACCATCTGAAAACAAAGAGCAGAGTGTCAGCCCTCAATAAGTTAAATGTAGAAAAAAATAGTTTGAAACAATTTTGTGTAAGCACCCACTGTTTATTTACTATTTTTTCTCATTCTGTAGCTCTGTCCTTTGTGCCCTGCAGGTGAACCTCAGCGGCTCACGTCTACAAAGATGTGGCCTGCGATTCAAAATATAGAGCGTTTACTTCCTGGCTTACTTCCTGCACTTGGTTCTGTTCAGGTTAGAGTCTCATTTTCACTGCAATCCAACTACGCTAGAGTTTATTTAGAAGAAGATCAGATCTCAGATCTGGATTAAACTCTGCATATGTGAAAGCACCTTCAATATCTAGACCTTGTAGGTTCCATGTGGAACAAACGGGCTCTGTTTTATAGACTGTTTCATACAGAATGTAAACCTGTGAACCATTCAAAGTACCTCTGAAAGTCGTACTCACTTTTTGTTTTTAAAGAGCATACTTAGAAAAGGTTCAGTTTAAACAGTCCAGTTGGTATTATAAATATGCACAGTGATGGAGTCTTTCCGTTGTCACGCAGGTCGTCTGGGATCATTTTCGTCTGCGGATATTGGCCTCGGCTGAAAAACAGAAAATGGGTAAACTTAGATGTATTGTGAACAATCAGCTGAAGGACCTCACTAATGTGTCACTCACTACCCTTTCTCCCAAGTTTGGTCACCGGCCAAATCCCACGCAACAGCCAACTCTCCCATCGTATAACGACTACCAACCAGGAAGGGTGAAAACCAACTTTGAAAAGCCAGCCAATAGTTTTTTTTTTACTTGCCCACAATACAGATTTAACACAATTACTATAAACTAACACTACCATAGAAAAACCATAGTTGGTTTAGAGGGTTGACGAGAAAGAAAGTATGCCATCACTACCATGGCCAGTTTTGTTCGCTTAGCTTGTGGCCATGGATGGCTGTGACATTTAAACATGTCCCAAAGATAGGGGAAAGCACCACTTAAGACAGAAATAGGTAGATATTCGTGAATAATGCCTTACTGGTGTAGTCCTGAGGAAGCATCGGCTTCAAGATGACCTGTCTCAGGGCCTCCACCCACTCTTTTCGCTCCCGCTCCTGCTCGCACATAAAGACGAACTGGCGGTCTGGTGTCTCCACTGCCAATCCACACTTCCATTTATTTCCTCTGGTCCCCTTAGGCATACACTCACTCACTGAGTACCCATGATTCTCTGTCCCAATGAAAATGACCCCAAGCTCCACAGCATCCTGGGCAATGATAAGTAAAGCACAGGTGTCAAGTTCAATTTCGTCCAACAAAATGCGTATGCTTGTTCTTTAATTTATCATTACAATGTATTAGATCCATCCTACCAGCTCAGTTTTAAAATAGAGCAGCTTTCTTTCAAGTCCATCCAAGATGAACCATCTCTTCTTGAATGGTTCCCGTTGCTGTTCAGCAAACAAGCAGATATGCAGAAAAATATTTAGCCGTGCACTATGAAGGTAAATATTTATAATGTTAAGCTTTCCCCTTCCTGCTCACTGCTAATATTAAGAAATTCATGTACCGAAGGTCCAGTTTTTTCCATGAAACCCTCTTTAACGTAGTTCCTGGTAGTCCATGGCAGCAGCTTAAAAAGAAATATATAGAAAGAAATTTAATCCACCATGTGTTCCAAATAAAATATATACTGAACAAAAATAAAAACACAACACTTTTGTTTTTGATCCCATTTTTCATGAGATGAACTCAATGATCTAAGACTTTCTCAATGCACACAAGGTCTTTTTCTTAATATTGTTCACAAATGTGTCTAAATCTGCGTTAGTGAGCACTTCTCCTTTGCTGAGACAATCCATCCACCTCACAGGTGTGCCATATCACGATGCTAATTAGACAGCAGGATTATTGCACAGGTGTGCCTCAGGCTGGCCACAATAAAAGGCCACACTAAAATGTGCAGTTTTATCACAACACAGATGTCACAAGTTTCGAGGGAGCGTGCAATCGGCATGCTGACTGCAGGAATGTCCACTAGAGGTGACATAGATCTTGTCAAAATACCGTCAATAAAATGCACCTGTGTTCATTGTCCATTATGCCTGCCCATACCATAACCCCACTGCCACCATGAGCCACCCAATTCTCAACTCTGACATTTATTATGAGGCCATCAGCATCTTGATATGCCACACCTGTGAGGTGGATGAATTATTCCGGCATAGGAGAAGTGCTCACTAACACAGATTTAGACAAATTTGTGAACAATATTTGAGAGAAATAGGTCTTTTGTGTACATAGAAAAAGTATTAGATATTTGAGTTCATCTCATGAAGAACAGGAGCAAAAACCAAAGTGTGAACATTTTTGTTTAGTATAGTACATACTGTATAAGAAAAGATAAGCTTAAATTAACACATTTTCTCATTTCTAACAGAATCAGTGAAGACTTTACCTCGCTGTCACTGGCTGTAGGAAATGCCGTCTTCAAGTAGACAAAACGTATCGCCCTTATAGCATTGTACCAGTTCACGATTTCCTGTAAGAGTAACGATGTCTGAATTACACACTGATAGCTGCTTGGACAGCTACCAAAACAGGCTCAGACCTGTCAAGGCATGGACTCCACAAGATCTCTGAAGGTCTTCTTCTGGCACCAAAAATATGAGCAACCAATCTTGTATGCAATCAGACCAGACAGGCTAGCCTTGGAGCTCCGTGTGCACCAATTAGCCATCTATCTGTTGACCAGTTGTTCTTCCTTGGACCAGCTGTCCTTGAACTACTTTTGGAAGTACTAACCACTGCATCCTAGGAACAATCTACAAAACCTACTATTTTGGAGATGCTCTGACTCAGTCACTACTACAATTTGGCCCATGTCAAACTCATTTTGAGTGAATCACAATGATTGTCTCCGTACAACAGCATCTGTTTAGGGGTGGGATATATTAGGCAGCAAGTGTATAGTCAGTTCTCAAAGCTGATGTGTTGGTTGCAGGAAAAATATGCATGACTGGATTGTCATAGCTAGAAATGGGCATGGCTAGATCATCTCCAAAACAGTGAGAGTTGTTTTGGTGGCTTTTTAAGCATGCAGTGTTACTGTTACAGCTGATCGGTGTATGTATATGATTCTGTTGTAAAGTGCATACATAGTCACAAGCCTGCCTGACATGCCTGCAGCCACCTACTTAGTGTATCTCTTATTTCCCTTATCCCTAAAATACTAATCCTAATACTATGGGGGACACATTCACACTCAAGTGCAATTTAGTATCTTAATTTGACCTAAACATTGACTGTGGGAGCAAATTTGGGCACCCAGAAGATACCCACAAAGACTCCATACAGATAAGGACCCTCGCCACATAGTCGGGGAATCGAACCCAGATCCTTCTTGCTTTGATGTAACAGCTTCACCCACTGTGTCAGCATGCCACCTGAGGACATGATTTTAGCTAGAGCTTGTGTGTGGCTAACAGGAATGTTTATGGGGATTAGTATTAGATTTGTTTTAGTATTAGCAGTAAATAAAGCAAATGTATAATCAGCCCATGTCACAAGCAACACAATATTATACGTTTTCACTAGGATATTCAGTGTTTCAGCAGCACGAGCATAGTGCTTTATGTGGCAAGGACACCAGTGACACGCTTCCTATGGTAGCGGCACATGTCTAGAGTCTCCCTGGGTGGTTAGATGGTACGTGAAATATGTGAAATATTCAAAGGGGATTTATGAGATGAATGGAAAGTGAGCAACAATGCTGAATAATCTGGCTATTACAGGAAACCAAACCAAAGCTAGTGGAAGTCAATAACTGTACATATGAGCCATGGGGCATACAAGGGATTCAGAAGTAAAGGCAATATATCTCAGAGGACTTTAAAAAATGTAAAAAAAAAAATGTAATCTATAAAAGACCTCAATATACCCAAAAGCCATAACATTAAACCTGCCTGACTGAACAGATCTGACCCATCAGAGCATGGACTCCACAAGACCACTAAAGGTGTTCTGTGGTATCTGACACCAAGACATTAGCAACAGACCCTTTTGTGGATCTTCTGTGGGATTGGATCAGATGATCTAGTGCACATCAGTGAGCCTTTGGTGCTCACAACCCTGTCTCTGGTTCACCGTCTGTCTTCCTCGGACTGCTTAGCTATCGTAGCTATTAACCACTACATACCAGAAACAGCCCAAAAGACCTGCTGTTTTGAAGATGCTCTGACCCAGTCATCTAACCATCACTCAGACTCACACATTGACTTTGAGAACTGACTGTTCACTGGCTGTCTAATATATCCCACCAATTGACAAGTGCCTATGTAACAAGTAGCATCTTGCATGAGCATTCCCGATATGAAATGGTATAGTGTACATTACCGGTATGGATGGGCGTGAGCAGACCATTTTTTTTGCAAGCCAGTGACTCCTATTTTAACCAAAATAAGAATTCCAAACCAAACAGTATATACTGTCACAAAGGGGTTCTTCACCTCTGACTGTAATCATAGCGTGGTCTAGGCAGCCGTGGCCTAGTGGTTAGGGAACCGGTCTTGTCTTGTAACTGGAAGTCACAGGTTCGATCCCTGCACAGGCAACTGAGATGCCCTCGAGCAAGGCACCCAACTCCCCCAACTACTCTCTGGGTGCTGTGGTTTGGGGCTGCCCCCTGCTCTGGACAAGTGAGTTCACTGCCCCCTAGTGTTCACTGGTGTGTGTGTTTCTCTGCACGTATTGGTTAAATGCAGAGGTCACATTCCTCCACAATAGTTCCAAAATTTCACAAGGTATAAAGCAGATAGCTCCATATTGTGTACATGTCAGCTGACATTTATACATGCCAAGAAACGGAAGAAAAGATGCAACAGCAGTATTTATTGCAAAATCTGTGTCATTGTGACTTTGCTAAAAGATACAGGCAGCCATGGACACATAACAGGGGAATCCAGATGTTTCTCACTGTCCCCTGTGATAATTGTCAGCGTGATACAAAACACAACCGGTGTAGAACTGAGGCCATTTGGCTTAATTATAAGCTGACGCATGGATGGTAAGAAAACCAAACCTGTGTTTGAAACATAATATGGTTTTACTTCCTTGTTTGGAAAAGGCAAGACTTTTGCTTAATCTGGAAATAGATCCTATTTTGTTAAAAAAAACTAGGAAGTAGGTTTCTTTTGTTTAAATAGCATGTTATAGGACAGATCTTTGCCCTGACTGAGAATAAAGTGAGGCAGATATTTCCTACTACATTTATTACAGTATACTCTAAGCCAACATGACATAAAAACCCAAACCCCGTTATGGAAAAAAACAGTGACTCACCTGACCGCTTTCATGGTACACAAAGAGATTTCGGGTGTGGTCCTCCACCGAATAAGTGATCTGGAGGCCGTTAGCATGTCCAATTTTCTGTGGCTGAAAAGTTGCATTCAGACTTTGGACAGAAATAACAGCTTTTGGACCTTTGGATTCCTAAAAATAAAAATAATCACAGTATTATCATTATTATCATAAAAACCGTAAACTGTCAGGTCATTTCAGTTGTTTACCGATATGTAATGTAGTAACAGTTTCCTCTTTCCTGATTTTAAAAACTTTGCAGCAATATTTTTAAAAATTGTACACATACAGATTCAACAGGGTATCTCATATCACAACTTTTCCTCCACTGGCTCCAATTAATCAGAGCAAGACTACCAAATCATAAATGATGACATGGCAAATTGCTTAAAAGGCATTCAACTGAAAACACCAAAGCAGCAGTCGAAATGCCACTAGATATGAGACTAGAAAAAAACTGCTTAACAAGGCATATGCTCACATCCTCCTTATAATATTTTAGGGTGAAGTCTTGCTCTGATAAAATGAACTTCCTCTTGAGAAACTGTCCATTGTCCTTCCCCTTCTTCCACAGCACTCCTTCATATATACCTGTAATCAACGAAGACGGACGATGATGCATTGTATTTATGTGATTTGCTACACAAAACTGTTAAGTTAACAAACTCCATCCATGATTACCTGATGAGTAGGGTCTAAGTTTATTGTGCTCTGTAAACTCTTTTCTCTCATACTTGGCTCTGATCCACTGCTCTCTCAGGACGCTACAAGACGAAGAGACAAAAAAAAAAGGCCAAATTGTTAACAGTTATTGGTCCAAGTAAGCTTCAGTGCAGACAAAGTCTTCCATCTGTCTCATATAGTCTTTTAAGACAGTTAGGGATAGTTTTGAGCCACTTAAACTGAGCCACTCGTGTAGAGAACCGAAAGCACAAATGAACATTTTCAACGGCTTGACATCTAACACCAACCGCCCCCCCTACCCCCACCCCCTCTTTGGCTGAAACAGAAATACACTAGCAGTTCCCCTTATTGTTCCTGCGAGCACAGCATGCTCCATTGCACCCCTAGCAATGTATTTGCCATATCAGCAGTCTTCCACTTCCCCAACCACAGACTTCTTTAATTATTGTACCAACTGTCATGAACAATGGCTTGAATATAATTCCCCTTTACAATGCCTGTAAATTAGCCCAGATTATTTCACTGGCCACAGTACAATGACGAAGTACTTACTCACAGTCAGCTTGATATGGCTGATAAAAGAAGACAGGGACAAATTTCTCGTAGATCTCCTTAGCAGGTTGGTTTCCGTGGGCTTTCATGAACTTTAGGTTGGGACAAAACAATATTCGGCTCAGCCACATGCTTTTAGAGTTCATTGTAATTCTTTATAGTAATCATTTGCATAATTACACATTACTCTGATTATACATTAAAGAGCTCGGTTTGCAAAGTCAGAGTGATATAATTATGAAAATCAGACAGGCTTGATGTGATAGACATTTTCATACCTGCACAAGCTCATCGTCCCAGAAATCTAAGCGGATGGACTTTATCCGGCTAATACTTGATAAATTACGATGGGTTCCTGAGCAGTTCAGACAAACAAAGATGCCCAGAGTATATGAAGCCCAGTCTGGGTCTGCAGTGAACAGAAGATGATAAAATTAGCTAGGCCTATAGACCTGATCGGAAACTAAATTTAGCACCGGTCTGGTTTGCACTCATGTGTGAATGACAGCTATGCTAAAAAAAAAAAAAGAAACCGGACTTCATCTGCTATGCAACCAACTGTGCAAAATTCCTAGAGACTCTAATAGAGCATGGTACAAAAGTTTTAAAGACTCTAATACAGTACAGTACAAACAGTCAGTCTAATACATTACAATATAAACATCTCAAGTACTTGAATACAGTACTGTACAAACGTCTTGGTCCCTCTAATATAGTACTGTACAAACACATTAGTCAGTCTAATACAGCACTGTCTTAGTCTATTATAGTACCGTACAAATGTCTGAGTCCTTCTAATATAGTAGAATATAAACATCTCATGGAATCTAATATAGTAGAGAGAGAGAATCAGTGCATGTGTGTGTTCAGAGTGGTTATGGCTTTTGGGAAGAAATTGTTCCTAAGTCTGTTTGTCCTTGCTTTGATGAACATTCAAATATCTCAGACACTCCAATTTAGTACTGTACAAATGTCTTAGGCCCTCTAATATAATACTGTACAAATATATAAGCACTGTACAAATGTCTTAGTCTATTACAGTACTGTACAAATGTTTTAGTCCCTCTAATATAGTAGAATATAAACATCTCAGGGAATCTAATACAGTACTGTACAAACGTCTTTGTAACTCTAATATAGTAGAATATAAACATCTCAGGGACTCTCAGTACTATTGTCTTAGTCCTTCTAAAATAGTTATGTACAAATGTCTTAGTCTTTCTAATATAGTACTGTACAAACGTTGTAAAAACACTTTTTTATTTATCTATTTTCAAACATTACTTTTCCAACAAAAACTTACTGCAGAAAAATGTTTGTGTTTTTGTTTTTCTTTTGATTAGTATGACTTACAGCTCATAAAAATCAGAAATCCAGTATCTCAAAATATTCGAGTATGTCATTATAAGTGAATTTCTATGCAAACAGCATAAACACTGTGCCTAGTTCACCACACACAACCACAAGCATGAGGAAGACTGCTGACTTTACAGTTGCCCAAAAGACAATTAACACCCTTAACAGTGAGGGTTACGCCACGGAAAATTATTACCTGAAAAAGCCAGGTGTTCGCAAAGTGTTTTATCAAATCATTCAAATGAAAAGTTGGCTAAAAGGGGAAAATTGTGGTAGAAAAGGTGACCAAGCAACATGGATGACCACAGCTTTAAGAGGATAGTCAGGAAAAGTTCACTGAAGAACTTGGCAAAGCTTCTCAAGGAGTGGACTGATGCTGGTGTCAGTTCATCAAGAGCTAACACACAGAGGGCTACAACTCCTGCGTTCCTAATATCAAGCAACCTGTGAACCAGAGACTCTGTCAGAAGTGTCTTGCCTGGGCTAAAGAGAAAAAAGTGGACTGTTTCAGTCTTCGTTTCAGATGGCTCCCATGTGAAAGACCTGTGTTCGATTCCCAGTCTGGGCAGCCAGTCTGTGCTACACCAAAAAGGGTCCTTGGGCAAGACTCCTAACACTACATTGGCGTACCTGTAATACCAGTAACCTTGTAAGTCGCTCTGGATAAGAGCGTCTGCCAAATGCAGTAAATGTAAATGTAAATTTAGAAATGAAAGAGTGAAGAGTGAAGATTCACAGGTGTGAAGTTTCCACAGTCTGTGATGGTTTGGGGTGTCATGTCATCTGTTGATGTTGGTCCACTGTGTTTTATCAAGTTCAAAGTATCAACAGTGCCAAAACTAATACCAAATGGTTTGCTGACCAGAACATGAGGAGCCAGACCCAGCAATACAGATTAGTTAACAGCCATTATCAAAGCAACTTCAATGGGCTTCAATGACATCTCAGTAGTGTCACTCCATTATTGTCTCCATGTCACGTCACACTGATGCAAGTAATTCATTTAGTGTGTGTGTGTGTGTGTGTGTGTGTGTATATATATATATATATATACATATATATAAAATTTGCCGTATCTTATTCGGTGGGAGATGGGAGGAAACTACAGTACCCGGCAAAAACCCACACAGACAGAGAGATCACACAAGACTACTCATAGACAGAGACCATAGAGAGGCTCGAACCCACAACCCCACATCTCTGAAACTGTGCAGCACACACTACCTGTCGTATATATACACACACACTCTCTCTCTCACACACACAAACACACAAGTAAACCCCAGGGGCAGGGGCACACTCTTTCCCAGAGGAGGGGGGCAGCCCCATAGGGCACTTCAGTTGTGTCGTGCCCTATGCTGGGTTCGAACCAGGGACCTCCTAACCTGTATATATATATATATATATATATATATATATATAAAAATAAATGTAGACATACCTGTCTATCTGTGTCAGGTTACAAAAATAAACTTTTTTTGTGATATTCTACTTTTGATTACTAGTATACAGGGATATGTGTATTCCAGTTTACAGACCAGTTTACCAGTGTGTTTGAACAGGTGTGGCTGAAACTGGTCTCTACAGCTCAAGTCTGAACCTGTTAGTGTGTTTAACACAGCTCTATAATACTGTAATGTAGTGTAGTATAATTCTCAGTCCAGTCCAGAGACACTGGGGTGAATGTGTAGTGAAACTGACCTGCAGCGCCACAGTCAGCACACCTGCTGTTCTCCGGCAGCTTCACCAGGTCCAGGAGACTCTTTTTGTTCTTGTCTCGATTTGCCATATGAGACGTGGTGGTGTTAAATCACTTCCAGGACAAGTCTTCAGGACATCGGCGCGTCCGTCAATACACCAAACATGTCCATTATCTCCTGTTCATCTGAGAGCACGAGCGCGTTTATACAGTCAGTTAACACAGTCACAGTGAAGAGAAACGCCTCCCTCTGTCCGTCTGTCCCTCTGTCAGTCTGTCCCTCCGTTTATACAGTCAGTTAACACAGTCACAGTGAAGAGAAACGCCTCCCTCTGTCCGTCTGTCCCTCCGTTTATAGTCAGTTAACACAGTCACAGTGAAGAGAAACGCCTCCCTGTCTGTCCCTCCTTCCCTTTCACACACACACACACACACCCACCTATCTCTTTCACTTTCTCTCCCCCTCTTTTTCACCCTGTCTTAGTTTGTCATTCAATCTCTCTCTCTCTCTCACACACCCACCTCTTTCACTCACTCCCTCTTTTTAACCCCTTGTATTAGTCTGTCATTCTCTCTCTCTCACACACACACACACACACCTCTTTCACTCACTCCCTCTTTTTAACCTCTTTTTTCTTTTTTTGTTTAGTCTGTGTTCCAGTTCATCCTGACATTGGTAAAGCTCAGAGCTCTTGATTTCTTCCACTTCAAACACAGACAAAACCAGGCCAACATCCATACAGTCACAGGGATCATACCTTTCCTCAGTTGTGATGTTTGACATCAATATTAACTGAAACTCTTGAACAGAACTGACAAAATATTTTAAAATATAATTTGAATATATTTAAAACATATTTAAAAAATAAATATAATCAGAGCCCAGCTGGCTGTTTTGTGGCAAACAGCTCTCTTGGTTTATACACCATTTTCAAACCAAACCTACTAAGTATTAGACTGGTGGCACTTCAGTGTACCTTTAGTTTACACTTTAAATTCTTGCACATTTTAAATTTCAAAGATGTTAAAACCTAGAAAAAAAAGACACCTAAAACTGTTACCAGGAGAGATTACTAATCAGAAGACATTTCCGCTTTAGACAGTCATAGTGGTAAAGGATTATAGTGTGAGAACCACCTGGTAGTGCAGTCAAATAAAAACTTCTGCAAAAAGGATCTCGAGAGGGGTGTTTGGTTGTAAAAATATGCACATTTATTGTTTCATTTCATTTAAACATTAAATAAAGTCGCATTTGTAAATATTAATACTAATCATTGTACGTTAATATTGTATAGAGAACAATCGAGGACCTGCGATTTGAATTTTAGTCCCTCGTATACAACTTTGTAGTTAGTAAAGGATGTATCGAACTACCAGCGTAGTTTATTATAGGTGTCTAAGAACAATTTTCAGTGTTATATACATTATTCGGTGGAAACGTTTTCTGACAAGAAGTATAAATTTATTACTTGATAAAACATACTACATAATAAAATACAAAACATAAGACTCTCCACACAGAGTCAGATTAAAAACAAAACCAAAATATCAAATAGAAAATCCACCAAGGTAAACTTCCCATGCTATCAGAGTATATAATATTACTGTACAAATGCATTTCAACCAGCTGCCACGAAGCACAGCGCGATCAATCGCTTCAGGGAAAATCAGAAGCCAGGTCCTGAAGTGTGCTTTTAGATAGATCGAGGTGAATGCTATCAAGGTAGTGCATGAACCTGTGGGGAGAAACAGAGACAGAGAAAGAAAACAAACAAGATTTAACACCTCAAAACTGTCAGCTGTCCTTCGGTTTGTCAGTCGACGTCAAACACGCATCGAAACTCTCACCCCAACTTGCAGGCGTCTTCACACTCTGCCTGTGGCATTACCCAAGGTTGCGACTTATTTAGAATAGCCACATGAGTGTCCACACCTAAAGCTCATGCAAGTGCAGTTCAAGACAAGAGATGTGAAGCCCACATCCTGTCCTTGAATGTCTTTAAACATGCTGTGCTTTGAGGCTTTATGGTGTAATATTTCACACACTTACCTTTATATGCAAGAAGAGACTTCTTTACAATCATACGCTAACATTACGGAGTAGGTTTCCTATTATTAAAAAAAAACAAAAAACAAAAAAAAACAAAAAAACAAAACACACAAACCTTCTGGTGTCTTTATAACCATTATACATGGGTGCATTCAGTTAGCGAGGACTATTAGACACTGTGCAGTCATAGGATTTTTTTTTTCACAGTTAGCAGAGCTGTGACCGAAACAATGCTCTGTTACTAAATTAGCGCTCAGTCATTCTACTTTAACTTCTGGTGGACTTGCATTTGGCTGTGTAAAATGTCACTACATACTCTTAATGGGTTTGCTAAACTCAAGATTGTTTCGCGGTAAGAGTTGAAAAAGGCTCTCGAACCTTTTGATATATATGTACACACATATACATAACACACACACACACACAGTATTACTATAGTATATTAATAATAATAGTGTATGGAGTACTACCCCTGAACAGTACACACACAGAGTGTGATATCTCTTAAATGTAAAATAATTCAGAATTGTATCACTTTACAGTAGTCAAATTGTTTCTAAAATGAACAGTAGGTATTTGCTCTTATGTAAAATAAAAAACTTCAATTTATTATATTAAAAATACAGGCCCCACACTAGAAACTCAATGCAACAAAGTTCAGAACGCCTTTAATTAAATTGAAGATAATTTTTTTAGCTGTTCATTGCTGCAGGGGTTGCCGTGAACCTGGCTAAGATTACTGCAGTAAAACATGTAGACCTGTCAGTGAAGCATGGAGGTGGGAGTGTGGTGATATGGGATGCATGGGTGCAGAAGATGTTGGAAAGATGACGTTTATAAATGGCACAATGAATGTCTGTGGATAGACCAAAACACCAGCAGACAAGATGACTCCCAGTCTATCATATTCCAGCATGATAACGATCCAAAGAACACTATCAAAATCACAAAAGAGTTTCTAAAAAAGAAAAAAAAAATGGGGGAGCTATAACCTTGCCACGAATGTCGCCTGACTTGAATCTGACAGAACACCTTTGGGGCATTTTAAAGAGAAAAGTAGAGCAACACAACCACTCGAGCAAAAATCGGCTAAAGAATGTCTCTGAAGAACATCTACAGAAATATGTGCAACTCGTATCTTCTATGCCGAGGACGATGGAGTCGATCGTTAAAAATAAAGGTAAACGTTTTAAGTATTAAATAACAACAATAATAATAATTTGAATCACAGTAATGAAGGGTGTTCTGACCTTTGTTGCATTGATTCCCTAGTGATCCTAATCTACTACCTTGTACACAGTCCATCTGATTTTAAATCTGTGAGATTTCAACAGTGATTTATGTACATCTGAGCATTAATAGAACCTTCCAGCTGTGATTCAGCCATGGCTTGAGGTTAGGGAACTGGTCCTGTGACCGGAGGGTCTGCGGTTCGATCTACTTTAATGAAGTACCCTTGAACAAGGAGTCCATATACAGGTCTACACTTCCCCTGGTCTATTCAGGTATATTTACTGCCCCCTAGTGTGTGTTTCACTGCACAATAGGTTAAACGTGGTGATCAAATTCCTCTGTGTACAAGCACAATAGGTCAACTACAAAATCGCACCTGCGTTTGACCTTTCCCTGCTCCTTCAGCCTTTCTGATCTGCAAATGGTACGTAGAGACGGCAGGTAGTCTGTGGTTGCCGCCACTCTGTTCGTCTGCGTACCGAACGATCGGCTGGTCAGAACGGTGTTCATCACCTCCCTCCTCATATCCAGCACCCTGTGAAATAACAGTGTTTAGTTGGCGTACATGGGTTAAAGCTAACAATCAAATCAGATCTCGGATTTATGTTGCAAGTGTTGATGTTAAAAAGGTTCAATAGTTACATGGAAGTGTGTTAATAAACAAAGATTTTCTTATTGCATCCTTCTGTTTTTTTGCCTTATAATGTCCTATTCTGTTCCACGGTGCTAGACAAATGTTTTTAATAGCCATGACGTAGCCTGACATTTATACATTTTAGGTGAAATCACGTTTCATATGTACACGCAGATGTGTGTTTAGTTACTGCCAGTGCATTTAATTCTTAGATGAGTAACGTAGCACTCAGAATTGACCTTGGTGTGTGCCTGGTCACGATCACAAACCTCACTGTGGTCTCAAGAGTGGTTAAAACCACAGTGGTGTACACTGAAGTGCCTGAAAAGCTGGTACATCTGACTAATACTTGGTAGGTTCCGCATGGGGGCGAAGGACTGCACAAATATGGAAATATTCTGTTGGCAATGAACACCGTGCTTCCTGCAGAACGGTCCATAATTCCACAGTGTGGTTCATGGCATCCCAGATGTGTTTGATAATGTGGGAATTACAAAATCCCAACCTCAGTGTTCCTTTTCTATAATTTGGCATTTCTAGACATCTGCTGAAAGAGGCCAAATTGTCAGAAAGGAGACCTACATAGCATACCAGGGGTCCATGGAATGCCAGCAAAACAAACTCCATACAATTAGGAAGCCACCACCAGCTGCTACAGTTTATATTTTAAGTCTGTATCAGTTTTTCTGGCACTTCAGTGTACACTGTAAAGCATTATCGCTGTAAACACAGTAAATCTGTCCTGTCATGTCTGCTCGAGCCTGTGATGTTTTGTGTAATACATACAAAATCATATACAGTTTGCATCCTCACCTGGGTTCGAGTAGTTTGCGGTGAGAGAGGCCAAATCTCTGCCTGTGAGAAGCTACAGGAAGCGTGATCTCTTCCACAGTCTCCGTCCTTATCGGCTCCTCCAACTTCTGGACTTTGTTCCAGGCTTCAGCGATCCGAGCCTTACACTTATAAAAGCTCAAACTCCCTAACACAGTCTGGATTTCATCAGAATCAAACCCACGAATAAGACCGCCACACTCCAGACGAACATCATCAGTCATTCCACACTTGATCTCCGCTCCTGCCCTGTTAAAGTCCTGTGGCCTGCATGCTCCTTCTGCTTGAGAAGCCTCGTAGTGCAGAGACGAGTCCAGGAACGACATGTGGTCTAAATACTCGGCTAAAGAGCCCAGGCACTGTGATACAGACCGACTCTTTTTCCTCTCCTCTTCAGACAACTCGACTTTTAACCTCACAGGTTTGGATGCTGGTGGATTTCGAGGGGCTTCATTCTGTGCTGGTTTTGTGTCCGAACTGGGCTTAGGCAGGGACAGAAAATCGTCCTCCGATTCAGAGTCCGACTGAAGAGCCGTGCACTGCTTCTTTTTACGCGCCATTCTTGAGGACACTTTGAGAGGGCTTGCGTCATCAGAATGTTCCTCCTGCTCTATTATGTTGTCGTATCTAACCGAGATCCCAGGTTGTGGCTCGGTGTTCGATGACAATCGTGGTCTGTTAATGGAGTCTGGCAGCGGATGGACGGGCAAAGGGAGCAGCACTTCCAGGTTTGAGTAAAACAAATTCACGCCTCTGCATTCAGCTTCTGAGAGAAAGTTCAAGCATCTCAACCTGTCCACAGCAGAAGGTTCATCCTGAAAGAAACACTTATTAAGTACCTAAAGCACAGATGTGAGATTGAGATTTGTAGACCATGTACAAGTAGGGGTGTGCGATATGACCAAAATTATATATCCCGATAAAATACATATCACAATATAGCACATTTTCTGTAAATACAGCAAATTTTTTTTTTTTTATAAAATGACCACATGAAGAAAAGCAATTTCTACACGTTGAATTATACAAATGCAAACATTTAAAGAAAATTTCTGCCGTATGGTGTGTCGCAGGAAAAAGACGCAACGTCTGAGTCTGCAGCTAAAAAACACAAGTTACACGTGCCTCCAGTTGCCTTGACAACGAACTATGACCGTAAACATCTGGTTTTTTTTGGTTCATTGTGAAGTTTTGTGAAGAAAGAAAAGAGATCGGATTTGCTTTTACATTTTGCATTTGTTATTTCTAGCAAGAAAAACAAACAATGACATTTCTTTGTTTCCTGTATTTGAATTTTGAAGCAAAAATCAAATAACTGTTTGCAGTTCAGTTTTAATTTCTGTTTCTGAAATGAAAATCAAATGACCAAACACTACACAGACCCTTCAGGTACGAGCTCCTCGTTTCGTCTTTGCTGGTCTGGGTTCTGTTCTGGATTAGTTTGGTCTGCGCCGCGTGCATCTCCTACATGTTTGTGCGTGCGGTGTATCATCCAAACAACACAACGACAGCAGTAAAGTGTGTATTTTGCGACACAACGAAACAGATAATACAGCGTGATATTAAACGCTAGATTGTTTTCTATATGGTCATACAGCACGGCCCTATGGTACAAGGACACCAGAGGAATTTACCTTTAACAAATCTTCTACTCCTTTCTCTTGCTGGGTGTTTGCAAGGCCCAACAAGAACTCTGTGCATCCAACATGACAGGGTGGTACACTGGCTAGAGGTAACGTACCACCACCGACAGCAACACTGTTCACCTTAGCAGCCTCCTTCTTGATCTCACACTCATTCGCTCCTAAAAACAGACCAGGCATTAAAAAGCTTTTAAATTTATTTGTCACACTGCACAGTCTGATCACATTTCTGGACCACAATGCGCTTACCTGACTGTAGTATGGGACGTTGTACTTGGCGCCCTCCTCCGCTGCGGGTCCAGAACTGCAGGTGCAGCATGCTCTGCCGGATGTCACACCGGTTCCAATGCAGCAAGCAAGACAAGTCCTGCGTGTCCGTCCTGACGTTTTCCACGAGACACAGAAGCTGCAGGTAACTTGCCGCGTCCACCTGGGCGACAACACGATACAATATAGGCGTTAAAACAGAGTATGTACATCATCCTCAGCAGAGACACAGAATCGTCATACAACAAATGATCTTACCACAGAAGGAGGCTTGAAATTAATTTCATCAAAGTCCCCATCGAACATTGTACTGAATGTAGGATCTATTAAAAAAAAAGCAACGATTTTACATGATTACTTACTATAGTCCGTCGAAAACATTCTAATAAACCAACCAGCGCTATTCTAGCACTCACCACTGGTCGTCAGGATCACGGGTCTTTTGGTGGTCGTCATAAAGGTCTTCACTGCAGCCAGGAATCCGGAATCGTCATCGAATATGACGTCGACTTCTTCAAACAAGATGAGGGAGGTGGCAGTTCTCTTGCTTTGCTCTTCAGAGGAAGCTTTAGCCTCTTGACTTTTACCAGATGTCTTGGAGCAGACTTTACAACAGAAAATAATTATTTTACTCACCAACATGAACAACAACACTTCTTATATCTAACTTTGCATAACACACTTACTTGTTTGGGCCTTTTTATCTAGATTAACCTCATCTTTACTTGCAGGCTTTCCACCCATTTTAAAAAAACTGGCCAATGATTTTGGTGCCAAGCTTCCTTTTCTCGATGTAGCACCTCGGGGGGACTGCGGTGGCTTCCTGGGTGAGGACACAACTCGTCTAGGAGAGTTTACCTTCCCTGTGATAGGGAAAGCAAAACTGAGTAACACAGCCTCAGAAAATCATTTTAAATTAAACGAAAAAGTAAGTAAGATTCGAGACATATGGATACAACCGCAGATTAGGCAGTAAGTTATTATATATTAACATAATCATAAACAGTACGTAAATGTTGCTGAGACAGTATGTGCAGTATGTTTGGAGTATGACGCGTCCACTCACTAGGTGAGGATCCAGATTTGGCTGAAAGACTGCCGCTGCTGAAACTGTTGAAGTACGTGGGCTTATGGGCGTTGACCCCTTGGATGTCCACCTGATGAGACTGGGTGGCTTCTTTCAACTGGGACAAGATCTGACGGCCACTGCGCTGAGAGGAACAATTCACCTCAAACACCTAGGGCAGAAAATCCAGTTAGTCTGATATTACAGTGTAGTACTGAGTCCTGTCTTCTACAGTGTATGAGTAGATATTTACCTCACTGCTGACTGAGATTAACATCTATTACAGTCTACTGGTTTTTTTTTATCTGATCAAATCCCATACTCCATGGTGCTTATCCTGTTCTTGTTGCAGTCCAGAAATATGTAGGTTGCATTTCACAATACCTTCCTTCTGAACTCTCCATACAGTAAATCATATTAAATAACCTCCCGTTTCTCTACGTAAGGAACGTAGACTGACTTCTAACTCGTGTCAGCATGTCAGTTCAGTGTCTTTGCTGCTACTCTTAGCATGATGTAAAAAGAATTTGTACAATAGTTACATAGTTACTTTACAATAGTTACACAGATACTTTAAAGTCACAGTGCATTACTGTATTTATATTTTGTATCATTTTGTCTGAACAGAGTTTATGCTCATTCAGACAAAAGAGAGCTGCTAACTAGTTTGCTGTACGGTGGCCTAGACAGCCTTCTTTTACAGTGGCCGAGAGGACACGTAAGGTGATATGCAGAACGGGAGTAGTAGCGGCAAAAAATGAAATTTGAAAAAACTGAAATCGATTTTTGGGCATTTTGAATCGATTCAGAATCGCCAGGACTAGAAATCATGATCCTTTAAAGAATCTATTTTTTTTTCCAGCACCCCTAACACACACACACACACACACACACACACACACAGACAGACAGACAGACAGACAGACAGACAGACACAGATCAGCCATAAGATTAAAACCACCTGCCAAAACAGCTTTGCAAGTACCCACAAGACCTCTGAAGTCGTTTGGTGGTAGGACCCAGGAAAACGCCATCATTGGTTCACCAGTTGTCCATCCTTGGACCAGTTTTGGTAGACCACAGTCTACTGTAAACACCACAAGACCGGCTGTTTTTTTTTTTTTTGGGAGATGCTCTGACCTGGTCGTCTGAATCATCTGAATCATTCAGATCCTTATTCTGGCTTCCAAGAGATCAACTTTGAGAACTGACTGTTCACTTGCTGCCTAATATATCCCACCCCTTGAGACTGGTGCAGCTGAAATGATGATCGCTGTGGTTCACTTCACCTGTCAGTGGTTTTAACATTATGGCTGATTGGTATATATATATATCTATATATATATATATATATATATATAATAAAAGGCGATATTTTTGGAGTAACATTGCTTCATTTTGACACAATTAATCCACTCAGAAACGTATCAGACAACACACACCTTGAAGCCGAGCTCCTGAGCGCAGGCGTATACAGCTGCTGTTTTGCCTACTCCAGTGGGGCCGGTGATGAGCAGCGTGTTACAAAGCAAGTCCTCTGCGTCCTCCAGCCCCTCGATACCGTCACCTAACCAGGAGTCTACACAGCCACATTTAGGCACAGTCAGGAATATACAGACACATTAATCTAATCCGAATCTTAAGAACTGCAGGGTTATTTACCGTTACTATTGTCCTCTTGCTTTTTCTCCTGCTGCTTTCTTCTCTCTTCACGATCAGCTCTGATCTTCCATTCCTTTAACCAGCTAATTATCAAAATATAATGATTAAAAAAAAACATCAGTAATCAATCAGCACCTTCCTAATGCACTTTATTACAGTAAACAATGATCCATGCAGACCTGTGCAACTTCCTAACAGAAGCCGTGTTTCCGATCATGTCACTAGAATGCTGGGGCTGGTATTTATCCGTCCAGGGCACATCCTCAGTAACACAATCTGGGAAAACGATCAGCAATATACAATTAAAGTAAGCCTCAAAAGGACGAACACCATCACAATGAGCAGCAGATGTAGTGACAGTAAAATAACTTGTAGCTTGTCTGAAAAAATAAAAATAAAAAGAGGAAACATGAGATCTAAAGTAATTTCTCATTACCTTTGTCACATGCTTCTGAAGGCGGAGAGTCAAGTATAACAACTGTCTCACACTGCTTTTCGTCCTTCGTGGGTTTGGGCTCATCCTCAGCCCCCTGCTTGTTTCTCAGCGATCGTCTCCTGCGGCCTGTATTGCAAGCCACAGGTTCAGCAGCCTTTGGTGTTCCCTCCGTCACAGAATCCGGGCTGTCCACAATAACGATGGTGTCCTCCTCCTTATGAACAGACCTCTGTTTCTTGGCGAGTTTGCCTGCTCGCCCTCCCTCGTCTGCACGCTTCCGCTTTCCTCCAACGGACCGGATCGGGCCCACAGTGGGAGCCGTTTTAGACGCACACTCGGATTCTGGGGACATTCAACAACGTTATCATTATTAAGTAAATATACAGGCGTACATGTTCATCTTAAATAATTCTGTTCTGTCTGTTAATGGGTTTAAAAAGACAAGACTGAGCAGTAGTACAATCCTACCTGCAACAGCAGTCTGTAAATAGTCTTTGTGTTTCTTTAGAAATCGAGCAAAAAATCTCTGGACAGGGAACGAGGGATTGGATGTGCTAATTTCTTCTAACAGTCGGTCTTGAACAGACTCCGGAAAATCTTCTCGTCTCCCAGAGACCTAAAAGGATTGCACATAGAGGAGTTATTCCAAACAAAAATAATAATCTTTCACACTCTCGAGACATGGACCTCTGAAGCGGTTTTGTGGTACCTGT
Organism: Duopalatinus emarginatus; assembly: GCA_028565595.1. Lineage (NCBI taxonomy): Eukaryota > Metazoa > Chordata > Actinopteri > Siluriformes > Pimelodidae > Duopalatinus > Duopalatinus emarginatus. Next base: position 13,516,604 of record JAOVVF010000029.1, on the reverse strand, counting down.
GGCACCAAGATGTTAACAACAGATCCTTCTGGGGATCTTTTATGGGATCGGACCAGACAGGCTATCATTCCACCTCTATGTGCACTAATGAGCCTTGTGCGTGCATGACCCTGTTGCTGGTTCACTGGTTCTCCTTTCCTAGACTACTTTTGGTAGGCACTAACCACTGACTACTTGGGAACACCCCATGAGACCCCAGTTGTTTAACCATCATAATCTGGCCCTTTTCAGATTCATTCAGAGTGAATCATATTATCTCATTATAATGGCACTGGTCAAGGGGTGGGATATATCAGGCAGAAAGTAAAGAGTCAGTTCTCAAAGGTGATGTAACTGTAGCAAGAAAGATGAGCATGTGAATAGAATCTGACAGACTCTGACAAGGGCCAAACGGTCATATGGCTAGCCAATTGGGTCAGAGTATCTCCAAAACAACCGAACTTGTGGGGTGTGTCCCAGAATACGGTGTTTAGTACCTTGTAAAAGTGGTACAAAGATTGACAACTAGTAAACCAGCAACAGGGTCATAAGAACCCAAAGCTTACTGATACGCTTAGGGTGTAAAGGCTAGTCCATCTCATCTGAAGCAACAGAGGATCCACAGAAGGACCTGTTGCTGATATGTGGTGCAACACACCTTCAGAGTTCTTATAGAGTCCATGCCTTAACAGGTCAGAGCTGTGCGGGCAGATGGTTCTAATGTTATGGTTGATCAGTGTAATTTTTTCCAAAACAAACAACACATTTCCTAATTTTAATTCACACACACACACACAGCCTACCTGTTCTCTGCAGGTCCTCCGAGCAGGAACAGTGAAGTGGCCTGCAGGGTTCTCCAATGACACAAGTGGGGTGGACGGTAAACTGTAAAACTCCTTCAGGCAACTCAAGAAAGTGTTTTCAGGCCACGGAAGAGTCCACATAGAGCAATCTGTCCACAGTAACGACAAAACAATCATGTTTAACTAATAAGTAATAGTAATAAGGAAAATTAGACTCAGCCCAACTCAACCCGCCATTATCCAAGACGCATAGAAGGCAAACATCTGGACTCTTTTCTGTCCTGGCACCATATGTGATGAAATGAACCTCTCCTAGATGTCCATACAGCAGTGTCCCTTGCTGTCTATAAAACAGTGGCTAAAAACTCATCTGTTCCGCCGGCACATAACTGAGCAGTTACTCTTTTGTGTTTGTATTTGCCTTTTTTCTTTTCAGGATGACCATAATAATTATTGTACTTGTATTTGTCTTGTTCGCACTCCAGGTTGTCCATAGTGTAGGAAAGTTTTTGGACTACATGGCTCTTTTCTAGCGGTATAATGTTCTTGACTCTTGGTCTATCTTCACTAGTTTTGGATTCTGTACAGAAGTGTTAACTCACCCATGGGTCTCTGCTGCACATGAACCACAGACTGGAAAGACGTACAGGCCTGAACGTACGCCTCTCTGTTAGCTGCCGTCTTCGCTATCTGCTTTTTAAAAGACTCGGGTAGCCCACTTTTCAGAAACTCCCTCTTTGCCCGGAACTGCTCGTCGTCTTGAGAGTTCTCTGAACCCTCGCGACTGGAAAGGTGATATTTAACAGTTATAGTCTAGTAAACAATTTTCTATATGAATAAGATATGTATACCGATCAGCCATGAAACATTAAAGCCACTAAAATAGCTCTGATCCACCAAGGCATGGACTCTACAAGACCTCTGGAGGTGGGCTGTGGTATCTGACACCAGATGTTAGCAACTGATGTTTTTTCTGTAAGATTGGACCAGACGTACTAGCCTGCACTTCCCACACACATCTCACAGAGATGCTGACCCAGTCACCTAGTCCTCACAGTTGGCCTTTAACAAAATCACTCAGATCCTTACTTACAACACATCAGCTTTGAGAACTGACTGTTCAACTTCCGCCTAACATATCACACCACTATAGATAATCTGATCGGAGTAACTTTGACGAGGATCAAACTGTGATGGTTGGGTCAGAGTAGCCAAAACAGCAGGTTTTGCGGGGTGTTTCCAGTATACAGTGTTAAGTACCTACCAAAAGTGGTCCACGGTTGGACAACCAGTAAACTGAAACAGGGTCATGGGCGTCCAAGACTCACTGATGTGTGTAGAGTGTGAAGGCTAGCCCAAATGATTCGATCCCACAGAGGATCTGCAGTTAATGTCTTAGTGCCCGATACCACAGCACCGTGCGTTGAGTCAGAGCTGTTTGTACAAGCTGTTTAATATTCCGGCTGATTGATGTATGTTGCGTGTATTTTTTTTTAAAGTAATACCTGCTGTCATCAAGTATGGAGACGATTGCTGAAGGTCTCTGGGCTTTTCGGTCCACAAGCATGGGGGCAGGTTTAGAAGCTAATTGTAAAACAAGTCATGAATTTGTAAGAGAAAAGGCTAGGACAAAAATAACTGGTACACTTTGCATTGTAACAAAATGAATTACCTGAGGTATTCTTTGAACCCTTGCTTTGAGGTAGGTTTTTGCCCAAAACATCATTAAGACTGCGAAGCCTTTTCTGATTGTTGCTGCTCTCTTGAGTCGCAGAAGCGGTGTTGCTTAGACCACCTTCCAAGAACACAACGGAGTCCTGGAAACCAAAAGAAGACAAGGTGCTTCAACTGGACACTAGAATGAGACTGGTTAAAATGATGTCTTCAGTTTACATCATTTGAAGACACCTAGTAATGCTGTCTATAAAATACTGCAAGTCTCCAAACTCTTTTTAAGGAAATACAAAAATACTTTTTTTTTTTAAAAATGTACCTTTTTTTTTTTAAGTTGTGTGTTAGTCTACGTCCGTTCAGTATCTCAACACATGTACGTCATTGTTGCTTTATGTGTCTCTTGTTTATGTCTCTGTTTTATAACTTGTTTTCCCTGGGATTGGTGGTCAGGGGGACGGAATATCAATGAGTTAGGGATGAAGCTTCACCACAAGTTTATTAATAGGAAAACGCTACTGTTAGGAACAATGCACTGAAAAATAACAATTATAAAAAAAAAAATGTACGGTTATTAGGGCTGTTGAAGTTAACACAATAATAACGCATTAACGCGGTCTCAAATTATCGCGATAAAAAAATAGTGCCGTTAAAGCAAATTCTAATTTGGCCCTGCGATTCACCCATAGTTCATGTTGAGGCTTGTCGCACGCTGCTTCAGTAAGAGTAAG
>JAOVVF010000029.1:13499001-13513320 GCA_028565595.1 Duopalatinus emarginatus | reverse complement strand
GTGATGGTGAAAGATCTGTTAAACGGGAAGTTTCATTTAATTTGTGTTTTGTATGTTCAGTACTGCCTAGTATGTGAGTGAATAAACTCGCTTACTAGTTTCTCTTGTACCAGCAGTTTTTAACAAGTACTTTTAGCATAACATGTGTTCACCATTTTAAATGAAACATTTCACTTAAAAGCCTTATTCATTTACATTGATTAAAAAAAGCGTTAATCGCGATTAACTATATGAAATTCTGAGATTAACCACGATTAAAAAATGTTATCGTTTGACAGCCCTAATGTAAAAAAAAATATAAGTGTTTCTGTCTGGGGTTAGTGGTGTGGATAATGGTTCAGGTAAAATAAGTAAGTAAGTAAATAACTTTACACTGTGATACAAGTAAGAGAAAGAACTGTACCTCGTCTTCACAGTAATTTATCTGGACTGATTCTTTGCTCCTCGCCGAGCGTCGCACAGCCGGCTTTTCCCCTGAACCGGTCTGTTTACTGTTCTGAAGTGCTTTAGCTTTCTGCACCAACTTTTTAGCCTGTTTTCTTTTCTTCAGTGAATTTGATTCCTTGTTTAAAAAAAAAAAACATTGTTATTTACAATATTACATACATAAGGAATTCTCCTTATAGCACCTCTTCAAATAAATAAAGGAAAATTTACCTGCACTGAAACAGGACTTAATATTTCAAAATCTCCGGCTTTGGTGGCAGAAGAAGGACACACCCGAGTGAACCTCATTCTGATCGACAAAACACAAAACAGTCTGTCAATTATTACATCAGTCAGCAGTCCGGCATGTTAACAATCAGACACAACTGCCTACCTGATAGGGCTTCCTCGTTTATCGACTGGATAGAGCATCTCAGCCCTGTACACGTTCTTTTTGCGCCTGTCGGACAGGGCTACGTCATCCTGAGCCCCTGCAGACGCTTCGGTCTTCTCACGGCTCCTTGTTTTGCGAGGAGAAGGAGTTCTTACAGGCGCAGACTCTGTCTGTCTGCGTGTCTGATCTCTGGTAGATCTCCTAAGCTCCTTGACATTTTGCCTGCTACCGTCTTCAGTGGACACGTCTTTGTTCTCCACCTCCGTCGATGATGGAAGTTCGTCTTTCTTTGGAGTGACTGGTGGTACTTCTTCAGATTGGTCCGTCTGCCCTTTCTTTACAGACTTCCGACCCCTTTTCTTCTGAACACCCTCAGCCTTTTTTTGCTCAGTGCTCTGCTGTGGTGTGGGCAGGTCAGGACTGCTCTCATCAGCTTTCTGTTCAGGTTCCACGGTTTCAGGGGCATTTTCTTTACCTGGTTTTGATTTGTTTGGGGCTTTGCTGGGTTTAGCTTTAGATCCATCCAGACTAGGCTGTTTGAAAGCGTTCATAAACTGTTTCCTTTCTTCCTGGGTGCATTTAGGAGTGGAGCTTGATTCAACTACGGCAAGCTCCAAATCTTCTTCATGAAGTACGACGTTCGATTTTCTCCTGAGGTCAGGCAGGATGTCCGCGTTCACCTGTGGGTTATCAGAGGACGACGTTTTGCCGTCCTTTAACTGGCACTCCTTTTTGTTCCTGGTGAAAATCGAAGCCATTTTTAACTGAGGGCTCTTGACTGACTCGTGATCCGGGGAGATGGGATGCACTTCAGCTTGGACCGTAAGAGTTCTCGGTGAAACGGCGGCTACCGGAGCGCTCGCGTCCATTCGAGACTTGGCTTCAGCACTTTCGGCAGCACAGGTGTCTGACTTCGACTCAGAGGCAACCTCGTCCTCGTTTTGCATCTGGCTCTGTAAGAATTCTTCAAAGGACACGGTAACGGTGCTGCTGTTCAACACTGACGTTTCGTCCACGTTGACCTCCATGCTGGCGTCACGCAGGGACTCCTCAGGCTCGGTGTCGCACGTTTCACTCTGACTTCTGTTTCTTGTCGAGGCGGATTTTCTACCTGTACACTTGACTCCTTGAGGTGATGGTTTATCATTGCGGATTGCATCCTCTGTTTGACTCCGGGGGGTTAAAATCTTACGATTTTGCAACCCATCCTTCACTTTTCCATCTGCCGCCTTCTTGGTTTTTGAAGGTTCTTCATCTAAGCAGAGTTCATTATTTATTTGAGACAGCAGGGCTGCAGTATCACTGCCAAGCAAAGACACACTGCCTCCTTCCTTAACTGTTGACTCATCTGGGCCTTCCAATATACAATCATCAATTACAACTACATCCTGTTCCTCCTCCTGTATCTTTTGTTTTTCCCTGGATTTTCTGGTCCGTTTTTGCCTCTGTGCTTTACTTGTTTTTGGAGCCGTTTCCTCGCTGGTAGACTGCTGAAGCTCTTTGGATTGAAGAAGAAGCGGACTGCACTTTTGTGAAGAGGTAGTCTTGTCCTGAGCGGGTGGTGTTTTCCGAAAGTAGTCGATGATGCTGGTGGATCGAGGAGGTGAGAACGGTTTGTCCACAGGTTTGGTTAAAGGCAGGAAGTAGTTTGTGATGGGCTTGGTTGCTGGTGCGTCGTCATCTTTTCTTTTCTTCTTGCACGGCTGATTGAAAAACACGTTATTCAGGAAATCGAATTTTCATATCGTTAACATTTTACAATCATTGTTACGTAAATAAATAATGATGACAAACCTGGGTAGCCTCAAAATCCTCCATTACAGCTGCCATAGCAACAACTCCAGCCATTTCTGCAATATTTCCAGATTACTGATCTATATGTGTTATAATAACAGAAAAGAAAACCCACAAGGTCATTAACATAACTTAATCTGGTAAATTTAGGGTTATGAACAAAATATTTAGACTACATAATACAGCTAGTTAATCAGGTCTATAATAATATACAGAGCCCTGGATATGAAGATATAAACTCACCAGTCTTCTTTTAAATCAAAGTCAGAATACTGCATTGTCCAAGTCTCCGAAAGTGCAGGTGAGAAAAACTCATACTAGCAAAAACGGTGTCTAATAGCTAATAAACATAATTAAAAATAAAAACAACCACCTAGCTAACAGGTTACCTAGGTAACTATCAGACAAAGTTATCTCAGTTACAAGCTAACAGGGTTACCTAGGTAACAAGCTGACAGGGTAACCTAGGTAAACAAAATAGCTGACAGGGTAACCCAGGTAAACTAAATAGCTGACAGGGTAACCTAGGTAACTAGCTAACAGGGTAACTTAGGTAACTATCCAAAGGGTAACCTAGGTAACTAGCCAACAGGGTAACCCAGGTAAACTAACTATCTGACAGGGTAACCTAGGTAACTAGCCAACAGGGTAACCCAGGTAAACTAACTATCTGACAGGGTAACCTAGGTAACTAGCTAACAGGGTAACTTAGGTAACTGTCTAAGAGGGTAACCTAGGTAACTAGCCAACAGGGTAACCCAGATAACTAGCCAACAGTGTAACCCAGGTAAACTAACTATCTGACAGGGTAACCTAGGTAACTATCTAACAGGATAACCTATGTAAATATCTAAGACGGTAACCTAGGTAACTAGCCAACAGGGTTACCTCAGTAACTAGCTAACAGGGAAACAGAACCTAGGTAACTAGCTAACAGGGTAACCTCAGTGACTATCTGACTATTCCTCAATAACAATAACCTGCATTCTACAGTTACCGAAATACACACGACACACGTGTAAATATCCGCGCGCACACACGCGCTCCGATGTGAAAATAAATCGTGAGGAAAAAAATGATAAGTTTTAACAGGACAGAAAACTTTCTAGTGTAAAACACACACAACTAAACCTGTTCCTTTTCCCGCAAATGGCGCCAAACAACAGTTACCGCTTTCACCGCGACAAATCCACCAATCACAGAGCGTTTCGTCATATTCCTCAGCCGGATAGTGCGTCTTTTTTGGTCGTTCTAAGATATTTTTAATCATAGCAAAACAAACAATAACATAATAAAGATATATCCATCTTAGGTATATGTAAATAAATTATAAAATTATACCGTACTTAAATTACGCACTAAATGTAATTATTGTCTTGGAAGCTTAAGATAATTAACAGATTTTAAACTTTTATTTTGAAAAGCCGTAATGGCGGCAGCCATTTTTCCCCGGTGATTGTTTTCACTTTGTGTGTCCACTCTGCGTCTATCCAGTACAGCTAACAGGGGGAAGAACAAAGGCCAAAACTGGTAAGAGGAAGCGGTTTAATGGCCAGAAATACATCTAAATGACAGCAGTCTCCATGTTTAACATGCTCTTGATACGTTTGGTCTGTTTGTCCTTTTACATTGTTAGCATGTGATGTTAATCTGGGCTAGCATAGCATCTCTCTGTGTGTGCATGTGATTTGCATAGAGAGAGGCGCATAGCTTGGTGACTAGCACCTTGGAGAACTATAACCTGCCCATGCTAGCAGGGGGATATCATCCTTTTAGACAGAAATGTTAGGATTCTGTGTTTAACTGAGACTTGATTTAGCTTCAGCATGACTCCAGACACTTGATTTCACTATGAAAGCTGTGATTTTCCCCCCCTCATCTCCTTTATCACACCTCTTTCTTTCCTTCCCTGCCTGACTTCCCTTTAGTGAGGAAATGAAGCAAGGACACAAGGAGTCAGACATGCATAAGCCTATATGTCCTTGCTCCTTGATGACCTCATGCTCAGGTGTCTCCAGATCAGCCTGCACAGCAGCAGTGGGTTAACCCTTCAGGTCAAACATTACACGTGTCTTTATCACGTGTGTAAATGGTTAAATGTTTTATTCTAGACAAAGCATATTTATAATCAAGACCTTTTTAAACCCACTGTTTATTGAACATGATTAATATTATATATGTGTTTTTATCTCATCGTCATATTGGGAGTAGGATTGTGGTTAAGAAACCAGCCTTGAGACCAGAAGGTCCCAGGTTCGAGCACCACAACTGACAAGACTTGACTGTGAAGTGCCCTTGAGCAAGACGCCTAACCCTCAGCTTCCCTGGGCGCTGTAGATAGGAGCTGCCCACCACTCTGGGCATATAGGAACGGGTCTTGTGACTGGAAGGTTCCTGGTTCGATCCCTGCACAGGGCAAGACATCAAGATATGATTCAGGTGTCCTGAAGCAAGACACCCTAACTTCCCTAATCTGGGCGCCATAGTTTGGGGCAGCCCCTGGCTGTGGGCACATGTGTTTACTGCCCCTAGTGTTCACTTGTGTGTGTGTGTGTGTGTGTGTGTGTGTGTGTGTGTGTGTGTGTGTGTTTCACCGCATGAATGGGTTAAATGCAAATGTCACATTCCTCTATGTGCAAGCACAGTAGGTGAATAGCCTCCTAGTGTGCTTTCATTAGTGTGTATGTGTGTGTTTCACTACACAGATTAGTTAAATGAAGTGCCCTGGTTTGATCCCTGCAACTGACAAAACTCGACTGAAGTGCCCCTTTTAGATGCAAGGCATCTAACCCCCCAACTGCTCCCCATGCACTGTGGATAGGGGGGTGCCCACTGCTCTGGGCATGTGTGCTCACTGCCCCTAGTGTGTGTTTCACTGCACAGATGAATTTAACGTGGAGGTCAATTCCACAGCACAGTGGTCAAAAGAGTAGTTACATTTTTTTTTTTACCCCAACTGGCCCAGGGTACTGCAGATAGCCCACTGCGCCGGGCATGTGCGCTCACTGCCCACTAGTGTGTGTTCACTAGTGTCCATGTGTGTGTTTGTCACTCCACAGTTCGTCAGTTGGTCTAAAGAGTAGTTCACTTGCACTAAAAGCAGCTCATCTTTAAAGATGGCAGGCTTTAGGCAATTCCTCAGTCATGTTTTGAAGGATGTAGGACTTTTCAGGTCTGCATCTTAGATTACCTTGTTGACCCTAAATACCAAGTGCTTGTTAAACAGAGCTGGGAAACATCCTGATGTTCTCTCCTGATCAGACATTTTTGTCAGCCCTGCTGCAGACTCACTGAAAGGCCTTGCTTAAACGTCATTGTTAGAATCCTAATGTATGTGTGTGTTGTTTTTTCAAGTATGGTCTTTCTCTTTATTCTTCCTACAGGACTTGCATTAGTGTGATGTTAAACTAACAGGTCTGCCTGTGATCCTGTTGTTAGGAAGGGCTCAGCAGTGCCTGGGAGCCCAGGGAGCCACTGTCTGAGTCCCTCGGGGTCAACGCCGAGAAACCGCTGACTATGAACGCCACGAAGGGAGGACTCGTCATTTTCACGGCCAACTCCAACCCGTCCAGCAGAGAGCTGGGTAAAAGGATTGCAGAGTAGGTTGCTCCTTAGACCTCTGTAACATGTGACTCTTCAGTGCTCTGTGTTGGTTTAATTTTAGACTTGTGTATTGTGTAACGACACTCAGGCTCGAACACTTGACCTGGCAGTGTATAAGGGTTATACGAAAAATCAGAACTGTCTCGGTTGGGGATTTAAATCTGAACTGCCCCACAGTGCTTTACAACATCTGCCCCAAGTGTTTTTCTTTATCAAAACTTTGCATTTTAAAAACACTGTTACAAGTAAAAGCATAATTGCTGCTTGAACCATATTTAAAAAAAAAAAAAAGATGTATATCTACTGTATACCGATCAGGCATAACTGTAGAACCAGGTGGTGGAATAAAGAACAGTGGTGTTCATGTTACAGTGGCACCTGTCAAGGGATAGGAAAAATGTGGTGTAGGTGGGAAAAATGGGCAAGTGTAAGCATCTGAGTGGCTGTGACAAGGGACAGCTGGGTCTTGTGGGGTGTTCCCAGTATACAGTGGTTAATACCTACCAAAAGTGACATCATCGGAAACATCAGGAATTTATATCAATCCAGAATTTACTATTATACAGGCAGACAAGACAGAAATGTAAAACATACTAACACAGCAACAGTAGGCCTACACTGATCAGCCGTAACATATAAACAGCCACCAAAACACCTCTGACCTGTTAAGGCATAAACTCCACAAGACCTCTGTAGGTGTTCTGCGGTGACTAAGACCAAGATGAGAGCAACAGATCCTTCTGAGAGTCTTCTAAGGGATCTGACCAGGCGGTCAAGCCTCTCACAGCCCTTATGCACATCACTAAGCCTTGGCTGACCATGACCCTGTTTATTGGTTGTCCGTTGTTGGACCACTTTTGGTAGATTCAAACCACGGCATACTGGGAACAGCCCACAAGACCTGCCGTTTTGAGGTCCCGTCGAACCATCACAATGTGGTTTTGGTCAAAGTCGCTCAGATATTTTAAACATGCCCCTTTTTCTGCCTCCAACGCATGTATTTTAAGAACTAACTGTTTACTTGCTGCTTAATATGTCCCAGCCTGTAACAGGTGTCACTGAGATAAGATGATTAATGTTGCTCACATCATGGTTTTTACAGTTTTAATGTTATGAAGTTGTAGTGAAACCAACATGTTTATAAAAAGGACCTAACAGTGGGGTGAAGTGGGTTCATTAATAGAAACGTAGAAGGTGTTGGGTGTTGTGCAAGCGAGTCCAAGGTCTAGTGCTAGGTGTTCAGGGCTCGAATGGCTTGTGAGAAGAAGCTCCTCCACATTCTCTGTGTGTGTTTTGGTTTTCACGCTCTTCCCACAAGGTAGAAACGTGTCTGTTGTTTGTAGCTGAGGTCTTTCACTATCTTCCTGGCCTTGGTGCAGCATTGCAGGTGTAGCAGATGGTAGAAGTGTGAAAATTCTCACATGAACTGGTTTTTGACTTACTGTGGAAAATCCGAGTTACAGCAGTTAGAGAAAGTTTCCTGCACGTGTGCGGTACAGGCAGTATGCAAAGTGACATTTTTTTTTTTCCATGGAAGAAGGGGTGTGTGTGTGCACGCGTGCATGTCAGCTCGGGTGTTTTTAATTTCCATAGTCATCAAATCTTTTTTTGCTGCCGATCAGTAGAGGTGCAGATCTCTCAGTGTCTGACGATTCGATATTATTCCCATTTTTGGGGTCATGATTCAATTCAGAATCGATTTTTGATTCAGGAACGTTTTTTCTATTCACATGATCCATAAATTTTGTTTACATTATGTGAAACAACAATGTAAACAAATACAACAATTATTTAAATTAATACTGTAGGTTCTTTACTGTATCAAATCTTTTTACACCATTTTATATGTATATAAAAAAAAAAAAGGATTGTGCATAAAATTCTGTAATTAAATGACCAGTATTAGGTTAGCTTAGTCTGGCTTTTCTTAAGTAAAAAAAGTTGATCAATTAACAAATAATTCAAAGTATATTAATACAAAAGTAAACATAGACTTCAAGTAACCACAGTGCATTAACCTTTAACTGAAAATAAAATACAAACTGAAATCATAGTGCATTACTGCGTGTATATTTTGCATAATTTTAACTAGCTTGCTGTACGGTGGCCGAATGGACACGTAATGCGATATGCAGTACGCTCAGGAGTATGGCAAAAAAAAGAAAAGAAATTTTGAATCGATTTAGAATCGTCAGGACTAGGAATCGCGATTCTTTAAAGAGTAATTTTTTTCAGCATCACTACTCTCCCTGTCATAACATTAAAACCACTGACAGGTGACATGAATAACATAGATTATCTTGTTACAGTGGCACTGTAACTGCCAAGAGGTGGGGTATATTAGACAGCGGGTAAAAAGTTGAAATAACAGGCTTCTGGCCATCACAAGGGTATAATGTGATGACTAAAGCTGTGGCCCAGTGTTTAGGGAACCGGTTTTGTGACTGAAAGGTCCCAGGTTTGATCCCCGTACAGGGCAAGACACGGCTGAGATGCCCTTGAGCAAGGCAACTGCCCCAGCTGCCCCTGGGGCACTGTAGTTTGGGGCAGCCCTCTGCTCAGGGCAAGTGTATTCACTGCCCTCTAGTGTTCACTAAGTGTGTGTGTGTTTTACTGCATGGATGGCATAAATGCAGAGGTCACATTCCTCTTTGTGCAAGCACAGTAGGCTCACTTTCACTTTCACTTTGGGTCAGATCTCCAAAACAGCAAGTCCTGTGGGGTGTTCCATGTATACAGTGGTTAAATGTGTTAAACGGCCAATGTGTTTTCTGCTGTATGTAGGGGGTGAAGGCTAGCTTGTGTGGGCCGCTCCCACAAAACATCTACAGAAGGATGTGTTACCAGGTACCACAGAGCACCTTCAGAGGTCTCGAGTCTGTGTTGACGTGTCTGAGCTGTTTTAATGGCTGTTTAGGCTGGTTTTAATGTTGTGGCAGGTTGATGTCTGTGTAGAGGAGTAGAAGGACTTGTGTTTTAGAAAAAAAAATTATATATATATAGTTCTTTTTTTTTTTTTTTTTTTTTAACGACTGAGCTGGGACTTGGCTAATTTTATGCAGTAAGTCTCGTCTGACTTATTCCAAGCTGAGTCACTGTCATGCTGAAACATTTCTCCCCCTATAGTAGCTACAGTGTGATGCATTCAGCGTTCTGATGCATAATCACCGTCTTGAAGCGATTCATAACAAAGCCGTCACTTTTTTTTTTCACAGATGCTTGGAGCTTTCGCTTTCTCATCACCTCTTTATTCTGCTCCAGTGCTCAAACCTGACGCGTTTTCTACAACATGCTCTTTCTCTTTCACTCACTCTCTCTCTCTCTCTCTCTCTCTCTCTCTCTCTCTCTCTCTCTCTGTCACGCAAGGGTTATAAACGCTTTCATGCTGCATCCTCTTTTGTTTTGTCAGCCTCCAGGAAACGGTTTCTTAGCTGCACCACACCCTTCCTATTGGGCATGATTTTGTTTAACGGGTTTTTGGGGACATTTCTAAGTTTCCTCACTTTCATTTGGTCTGTTTTGTTTTCTCTCTGGGAAGGAAAACGCTTTGTGTACAGACATTAGTTATTTAATACTCTGGAGTACCAGAAAAACTGGTACACCTGTCTAATGGGGTATGTCCTCACAGGACAAGGACTCCACAAGCATGCTCAGTGAACACCATACTTCCTGCAAAACGGTCCACAATTTTAAGGTGTATTTCTGTGTTCCACAGCATGTTGCATGGCATCCCACGTGTTTAATAACATTGAGATGTGGTGACTTAGGTAGGAATAGCAAAACCCCGATTTAGACGTGTGTGCTGCTGGTACATTGTCCTGTTTTAGGAGCCTGAACTCATCAGAATTAATGCAGGACATGAACGAATGTAACACTGTCCGAGATTTTTGTAGATATACCCGGGACTTGTGGAATACCAGCTAAATAAACCCCCATAGCATTATGGAGCCACCACCGATCTGTACCAGTTTTTTATAGTCTGTTTTCCTGGTACTTAAGTGAATAAAATTGCCATTTTCTGTCTGTTCTGTCTGTGTGAGGTCTGGGTCTTTCTCAAAGCTGTGGTGTTTGTAATCACAATTCAACCCATGTATAGTAGTTTAAAAGTCTACTGATAACTGGAGCTGTAGGACTATAGTCAAGTCTTGAGGTGTTTCATTTAGCTTTAATCTCAGACCTATCAGCATGTCGCCTCGCAAGGTTCCTCAGCCAGATGGACAGGAACCTTTCTATGTAGAGCTTGCCTGTTCTCCCCATGTCTCCATGGGTTCCCTCCCACAATCCAAAGTCATGGGGTCAGGAGAACTGGAGATTCTAAATTGTCTTCCAACCAGTGATTGCTGAGATAATAGTAGAATAGAAGGATAAGCAGCTGAGACAATGGTCTGTCTCAAAACCAAGTGAGCTGCCTACCATCCTCTGCGGTTGTCTGGGGTTCATAAATCCACGGGTTACATGGGTAACTACCATCAAATTTAGATTAACAAATGCCGGATGAACACCACTATGCTATATTATATTGGCATTGTGTTTCTTTTTCCTTCTGTTTTACCAAATTTCTTTTGCTATTTTGCCTCTGCTCCTTTCTATACAGACGCTTGGGTGTGGAGCTTGGCAAGGTACAGGTCTATCAGGAGGCAAACAGAGGTGAGACGACACAACATCCCCTACGTCAAGCAGTAAAGTTAAGCAGAGATCCACATCAGATTGTGATATCCTGATCAAAAAATGTGCTTTTTCATTGGCAAATTACTTCTGTGACTGGTAACATTCGAAGACTGCTTGATGGCACATTCCTTTCGTTCCTGTCCAGAAAGTGCAGAGAAAGCAAAACGGGTTGCCAGGATACTGGCGCACGCAGCCGTGTGCATTGGAATCAATCCACGTTTATGCACACTGTCTTTAAATGGTTTATAAAAAATATTGATTGCATAACGGTACAAATCAAATAATGGGTGTTGTTTTATCACAGAGACCCGCGTTCAAATCCAAGAGTCCGTGCGTGGTAAAGATGTCTTCATCATCCAGACCATATCCAAGTAAGAAGTCCGTCATGTCAAAATTAATACTGTTGAAGTTAATCTGTTGTCTTGGATATGAAACAGTAAACGGTGTCAGCAGTACTATTGCTTGTAGAGTTAAATTCACCACTTTTTGGCTTTTTTTCTTACAGGGATGTTAATACGACCATCATGGAACTGCTTATTATGGTGTACGCCTGTAGGACCTCCTGTGCACGGAACATTATCGGTGTCATTCCCTACTTCCCTTACAGTAAACAGTGTAAAATGAGGAAAAGAGGCTCCATCGTCTCCAAACTGCTCGCCTCCATGATGTGTAAAGCGGGTAAAGCTGCTGGATTTACACTGAAGTGCCAGAAAACACAAGACAGATGAGTCTGTGCGAAAACCATAGGCTGGTGATGGCTCTATAACGGTATAGGGTTTGTTTGGGACCTCTGGTACCAATTGTAGATCACTGTCTATGGCATTCTAGGGGGCCCTTGGAATGCCAGCCAAACAAACCCCATACCATTATAGAGCCATCACCAGCCTGTGTGTGTTATTGCTGTACCCAACCCTGTATTTTAGCTGATGTACAATGCAGTGTAAGATTAGTCATTCGGCAGTCTTGTTTTATTCTGACCAGGTCTGACTCATCTCATCACCATGGATTTGCACCAGAAGGAAATCCAAGGCTTCTTTAACATTCCAGTAGACAACCTGCGAGCATCACCGTTCCTGCTGCAGTACATTCAGGAAGAGGTTTGTAGGCCAGTAGGCTGGGCATCAGTTTGACCCTCTAATGATTAGATATAGAGACATTCAGAGTACTTTAAAGTTATTCATTTCTTACTTTATGTCTAATGTTCAAGGCCACATGGCATGTTCAAGCGTTATTTAGATTGCTTATTAAACTGCCAGACTGGCCGTCCTACTGATTTCATCACATTGTCATGTTTTGCAGATCCCTGACTATAGAAACGCAGTAATTGTTGCCAAATCTCCAGCATCAGCTAAAAGGTAATTGAGCAACAGCCGTCTTTGGGGTTGTGCCGAAACTGTGATGTCATAAATGCGTAACGGTCAGCGGAATGTTAAAACCTGCTCTGAAACACCTGCAGGTGGGGTGGGGCGGTGACACATTAGGTAGCAAGTAAGCAGTCAGTTTGGGCAATATGGGGGGGGGGGGATCTTTATTTATACCAAAGCGTTATGTTTTATGGAACACACTAAATTAGTTGGTCAGCCCCAAATAAATAAAATAATCTTAATTCTTAAAATTCTAAAATCTTAAAACATTCAAGTTTTGCATGAAAACAAAGTAAATTAAAATGAAATAAAAGTATTAACACAAAATAAAATCTTAAAACTCGACCTCTATACTGTCTCCTTTTCCTTGTATAAACTCATGTTTAAATTGTTGGAAATTGTTTATATCCTCAGTATGAACCAAGAAGCTTTCAAATGTAAACAAAATAAAAACAAACAAAACAAACATTTACAGAGTTGTGAATTAGTACTAGCATGGACGCGTGCAGTAACCCAAACATTAGCATGTGGGCTAAGCCACTGCTACGCCTACACTCTGTGCTGTTTGCGTCATCCGACCCTGAAATGGCTGTAACTCTAGTTCAGCGATATGATTGTTTCAGGTTGGTGCAGTTGTCATTCTCATTGGCTATTCATGGTGTCTGTCAAATTGTGTACGGAACTAATTCTATCAAGGTGTCATTGACAGCTTGGTCTATATAGGTCTTAATAGTTCTATCAAGGAAATGTTATATCACGATAGTTATCGTTATCGCTTTATTGCCCAGCTCTAGTTGGTAGCACAAAAATGGGCAAGTGTAAGGAGTGTTTTTATATAGTTATTTCTTTTTCTTTTCTTTTTTTTTTAAAAGGGACCAAATTGTGTTCTCTAGATGACATACATACACAGATTAGCCATAACATAAAAAAAATTGGGCAAGTGTGAGAGGGGGTGCATGAGGGGGAAACAGCTAGAATGTCTGGTCTGATCCTACAGAAGATCTGTGGCTAAGATCTTGGTGCCAGACACGACAGCACACCTTCAGAGATATTGTGAATTCCATGCTTTGATAAGGCACAGCTGTTTGTTATGGCTGATCAGTGTATATATAGACTTGGTCTGTAATGTTCTGGCTCTGTCCTGAATGCTTGTGTACTGTATATACATGTACATCTCCTCTGCTTCACAGGGCGCAGTCGTTTGCTGAAAGGCTTCGGCTGGGCATCGCCGTGATCCACGGCGAAGCACAGGATGCCGAGTCGGATCTTGTAGACGGACGCCACTCTCCACCCACCGTCAAAAACATTGCTGCTATCCATCCCAGCCTGGAGATTCCTTGTAAGCTCTTACACTCACCACTCCATGTTATTTCTATTCTGCACACAGTTTTCACTTCACTGGTACTGCTAATCATTACTGCACGGTTATTAATGCAGGGCTTTTTATTTTATCACACAGTACTCATCCCAAAAGAAAAGCCTCCAATAACCGTAGTGGGGGACGTAGGAGGCCGGATCGCTATCATTGTGGTGAGATTTAAGACCGTCTAAAAGCATTAAGCTCTATTAAAAGCCCAGACTGCCTGATAAAACATTTGGTCCGACGTTTCCTGGCATTTGTAGGACGATATTATCGATGACGTGGACAGTTTCCTGGCAGCAGCTGAGACGCTGAAGGAGCGAGGTGCTTATAAAATCTTTGTCATGGCCACTCATGGAATCCTGTCCTCTGATGCACCACGTCTGATAGAGGAGTCCGCGATCGATGAGGTCTGTAGTCAGATGTAATTATCTGAGCCTATAAAAAAGTAGCTGAGCTGCAAGAACTATCCCTGTTTTTGTAGCATCCACTTAATGTAGTAGCAGCAGTTTATGTGGTGGAGACAGAAGAACTCCACCAAACCATTAAAGGGTGAACTAAACATTGATTATCTCATAACAATTGACTTCTTAGGCAGTGGGATATATATATATATATATATATATATAAGTTGATCTGTTGGAAGCAGGAGAAATGGGCAAGTATGAAAATCTGACTGACTATGACAGGGACCCAGTCGCGATGGATAG
>JAOVVF010000029.1:13431722-13460723 GCA_028565595.1 Duopalatinus emarginatus | reverse complement strand
ATGGTAACATATAGGTGTGCATTATGACATCTTTTACAGCAGAAACCCTCCGAAAATTCAGACCACAACAAGCCACTTAATCACCACATTATAACTTTAGGATATTATTGACTTTTTTTTGCCTTAATAATGTTTCGATCATTCAGTCATATTCATTTTGCCATTTTATTATAAGCTGTCTGAGCACAAAAATTCTCCATAACTGGACTAAGGTTTGTATCCTAGTTATAAATCCTGCCCTAAGCCCTATACGGCACATGGGAACCCTAAGATGGAGAAAAGGCATACAACGTAACACAATTTTCTGCCCGTGAACTGTGCTATAACTTTATTACCACCTATATATGCAAGTGCATGATCAGTGTGGGATGCTGTGGGTAGGTATGGCCAAAATATATGCTGTGGGTAGGTATGGCGGACACATGACAGCCATATGTCTTGCTGCTTGTTAAACATCCCATTCTAGATTTACATCGAGGTGAAAACTGGAACACCGGTCTAATACTTGGCATTCAGGCCTAAACACAACTGCAGAACTATGGCAGGGAATTGACTCTGTGTGGACTGATTGTGGATGTATTCCATAGGAAATGCAAAAATGGCAATGGCTAAAACCTCAAACTCATATGACTGTTCCACTAACCTTGTGTGTGATGGTGCATTGAAGTGTTTTCTCGTCAGAAATGGTAGCACACATAGTGTTTACCTGAAGACGTAACGGGGTCAAATGGAACGCCAGCTAAAAAATACTCAGAATACCATTATAAAGCTGTCACTATATATACACGTGCTGGATGCAACCAATAAGGTGCATAGGTGGTGTTGCTATGTATTTTGCACAGGCTCTTCTCACACGTCAGTGTAGTTAGTCCCCATAATCCGTTAAAATAACCTACACTCTTCTGGGAAGACTTTCCACTAGATTTTACTCTGACTCAGGCACTGATGTTAGGTGAGGACATCTGAGGTGCAGTCGGTATTTCAGAACATCACAAAGATGTTCAATTTTTCACTACAGCCTTCTCAAACCAAGTCTTCCTGTAGCTCGCTTTGTGTAGAGTCATTGTCATGCTGGACCAGTTCTGGGTCTCTTAGTTCCACTACAGGAAAACTGCAATTCTACAGCATGCATACAAAGACATTCTGGTTGTGATGGTCAGGTGTTAGCAAAATTTTGGTCTAATCATGAAAAGAGGAAGCTCAATCTAATTGCCTTGAACTTAACCATCAGTATAGTATTCAATAACAATTCAGTCACATTCATTAGCCTTTCCCCAAACAAGCCACAACAAAGCAGGGAAGAGAAAGCGGTGTGAGCAGAGGGCAGGGGGTCGTGTGAAGTGGAACTTTACACAGTACAAGTGATATAGATTGAGCTAAGATGAGATGCTTTGAAGCAGCTGGGAAAGACTGCTGTGCAAGCAGCCTGCAGAGTGCTCAGGTTGTGCAGGGGAAAGTACATAACAGTGAGGTCATTGTCATGTAAATGAGCCTTAAGCCCCCCGGATGTTTCTCAGATTCATTTTTCAGATAATAAAGTTGGTAACCTGCTAATGACTGGGTAAGAACAGAGCAAGTACCTGTTAAGTAAGGCATAAGATGAAATAAGTACAGTAAAGTAAAGGGTATGATACTAGAAATATGTAATTATTACTGAGTATCTTACAAACATTTGTACAAATTTTACAAACTATGTTTTAAATCCATTGTATTTCTAAGCATAATTATAGATTACAAAATTGATTTAAAAGTTTGACAGTATATGCAAGTGATTATTACTATCATTTTTTATAAATAAGGAATGCAAAGCGTCATGGTGCTTTGTATACATTACTAGCTAAAATATGTTCAGGACATTTGACATACCACAATAATCATCATCACATACTTCATAGATATTTTACACTGTTTAGCCTGTATTCATCATAGTAGCTGCGTTCCTTATTTATAAATAAAATGACAGTTATAATCACTTGCATAAACTGCCATACTTTTAATTCAATTGTGTAATCTATAAATATGCTTAGACGTACAATGGATATGGAACATAGACAGTGCTTTATTTGTAAAAATGTTTGTAAGATGTTTGTAATAATAATCTTACACCTGATTTAACAGGTACTTACTTACTTACCCAGTAACTAGCAGGCTGTAATTTTAATGGTAAGTGTTACCATAAAGTTTTGAAAATAACTGCGTGGTCATTTCCTCTCCCCAACCTGAACTCCATATGCACTTTCACTCTCCAGTACCTAGAAGGCTCCACGTTAGTCCCTTAGAAACAAGCCTGGAGATTGCCGGGTCTCTTAGAAACCACCTGCCAAGAGCAGACCAGCAGCAGTCCTACTCTTACTGAAGACACATTTACACCAAAGATGTATTGTACCCTGCCAATCAGTGCCATTTTTCCTTTAGCACCATACGATTTCCAGCAGTATATTTTAACTAGGATTACTCTCTTATACAGTAGAAATGCATAGAATTGCCTCTTTTTTTTTACATGCATTGATACATACGTGTATGGTCTTAAGTTTATATAGATTTTTGGATGCATAGCCCTTCCTTTCTATTAACTGTGGCGAGCACCATGGGCTCAGATTGCTTGAAAAAAAGTTCCATTAATAGCTGGGTATATAAATCCTATGAGCTGAGCATGGGCTTTGGGTTGGAACCTCGGATGTTGAAAAATGACAATAGAAAAAAAGTGAGCATTATGAAAGTAAAGTGATTGACCTACTGTGCTTGCACACATAGGAATTTAACCTCTACATTTAACCAGTATGAGCAGTGAAACACACACACACACATACTGGTGAATGCACACACTAGGGGGCAGTGAACACATTTGCCCGGAGCAGTAGGCATCCTGTTGGGGGTTTAGATGCCTTGCTTAAGGGCATTTCAGTCATGGGTATTGAACTGGCAACCTTCTGGACATACGAAAACGGTCCCCTAACCTTCTAAATAGGCCAGGTTAAACATATATGTTGTAGGATTATTGGTTGATGTTCTCAGGAGCACTATTGTAGTCAAGCAGTTTTAGAAATTAACAGTGCACCATGAGTATTTGCGTTTTTTTTATATTAATGTATCATCATGGCAGAAGTTAACGCTTACCTTGTGTTTGCGAATTACATGAAAATATGAAAAAGAAGAAGAACAAGGGGCCTAAAATAAAACCTTGTGGAACACCATCTTGCACTGTTTTAGCCTCTGAAATGATTATATTAACATATCAGTCAAATAATATCTAAGTGAGATAAGAACATGACATGTTTATATGACATGATATAATGTATTTTATTTTTAAATACCCAAAATCACTAAAAATAATTTAATTAATAGTATTTAATCAAGCTGGTCTGAAGGACAGCATTAAGAGATAGTCACAGCCAAGTGTTATCTATCTAGGTAGCTATCTGTTTTGCATTTCCTCCTTTTTCTGACAGGCTCATAGATATGAATTTTGTGTGATGCAGCCCTCTACTGGTCAGTGTGCATCAATCATTTTCATTATTAGAAATAAACTAGCCACAAAAGTGAGAGGTGTTCAGCTGCATTCTTACAGACCACCCAACACACCCACTGTATTACAGACACATCCACTGTGTGTATCACAATTTACGCTCTTGTCCTGCATTCATGATAGGTTTGGCCACTTTTAACAGGACAATGTGCCACCACACACATCTAGAGATACCAAATTATGGTTAGAGGAACACTATTTCCACCAGATCACACAAGGCACCCACAATTCACTAGATCTCAGTGTTATTGAACACATCTAGGATGCCATGCAATGTGCTGTGGAAGACAGAAATCCTACACCTCAGATTACAACAGAATTGTGGACCGTTCTGCAGGAAGTATTGTGTTCATTGCCTACAGAATATTTCTGCAAGCTTGTAGGTTACATGCTTTCTGGGGTCCTACAGGATGTTAGACTGGTGTATACATACACTACTGTGTAGACGTCTTAGGCACATGCCTAATGTTGTAAAGAAGTTTTTACTATTTGAAAGAAAAACACCAAAATGAGCAGTAATAAAGTAAAGAAAGTCAGGATATGATTTGGAAATCTATTTTTTTGTACTGACTCAATAATGCAGAATTCATAAAATTAATGTCTATAACAAAATTTGTACTGAACACCATATAGGATGCCTAAGAAGTTGAGAAGGAGTGATCCAAGATGGCGGTGCAGCAATAGCGCGTGGTGGCCGCTCCTGATACAAAATGGTGCTTTTTGTGAATGTGCAGCAATGCACAGCTCGAATCACATCATAAAGTTTGCAAATGACACGACTGTGGTGGGTCTCATCAGCAAGAACGACGAGTCAGCATATACAGAGGAAGTTCAAAGGTTAACGGACTGTAGAAGCCAACATCCTGTCTCTGAATGTAGACAAGACCAAAGAGATGGTTGTTGACTTCAGGAGGACAAGGCATGCTCACGCTCCAATTCACATCGCTGGCTCTGCTGTGGAGATCGTCAAGAGCACCAAGTTCCTTGGAGTTCACATGGCAGAGGATCTCACCTGGTCCCTCAACACCAGCACCATAACCAAGAAAGCTCAGCAGCATCTCTACTTCCTGCGAAGGCTGAGGAAGGCACATCTTTCACCCCCCATCCTCACTACATTCTACAAGGGAACCATCGAGAGCATCCTGAGCAGCTGCATCACTGCCTGGTTTAGGAACTGCACCTGGTTTGTGAACTGCACCGTATCGGATCGCAACTCCCTGCAGCGGGTAGTGAGAATGGCTGAGAAGATCATTGGGGTGTCTCTCCCCACCATGACAGACATTTACAGCACACGTTGCATCTCCAAAGCAACCAGCATTGTGGATGACCACACACACCCTTCCCACACACTCTTTACCCTCCTACTCTCTGGAAAAAGGTCCCAAAGTATCCAGGCCCTCACATCCACACCATGCAACAGTTTCTTTCCGCAAGCTATCAGACTCCTGAACAACCAGAGTCTGGTCTGATAAATTGCACACATTTCAGTGACTGGACTAACACACACACACACACACACACAAACACACACACACACACACACACACAATCTTAAATATACAAAACAAAACAATTTGTCTAAGGAAAGAATACAAATGTTTTCATTTCTACCAAAAATGACAAGAAAAACTACTCGACTTGACTTGAAAAGATTTTGCACAGTACTGTATATATTTATATAAGACTGCTAAATAGGCTTAAGTCCCTTTAGGTTTGTCATTAAGTCATTAATTACTTATTTTTGAAAGCATTTGTTATTGTATAAAGTATGTTTTTATTCATTTTGGCTTTTACAGTGCTTCACCCACAGGTATTATTTCACTTATTGAATTTGTGTCAGAATGTGATTTATTTTTTCCTTAAAAAATTTGAAACTTTACTCCATCTCTGAAAAACTAAATGTAGAACGTTTGTGAAAAGCATTTTTTAGGTCATGCCACAGGTTCTAAATTTGGATATAAGTCTGGGATTTGACCTGGGTTTTTTTAAGCTTTGTACTTTTTGCCATGTGCTTTGGCTCACTGTCCTGTAAAAACACATACACATACATTCACCCTGAATGCAAATGACTGGCTGATTGCAACAGGTTCTCTTTATCTATCTGATTATATTAGGCTCCATCTGAGATGGGAAAATGAAGTTTTACTCCAAAAACAAAAAGCAAAAATACTGCAAAAACATCTGATTTGTATATTAATTTATATGTATTTAATCAATATTTTTTAATTCAGTTAATAATTAAATATAACATGTACACGGGTATTCAGACTTGGTGCTTTCATCTGTGGCATGTTGCCATCTAGAGGGCTTGAGGAGTGAGACTGTGAAGTCTTTATATTGGATTCTGGATTGTTAGGTCTGTTACTTTCACTATCAGGCACCAAGACGTTTGCAACAGATCCTTCTGGGAATCTTCTGTGGGATTGAACCAGACTGGCTAGTATCCTTAGGTGCCCATTACCCTGCCACCGGTTTATCAGTTGTCCTTCTTTGGTCCAGTTTTGGTAGGTACTAATCACTGCATACAGGGGCAAATGACTTTGACAAGGACCAAACTGTGATAGCAGGACAACTATGCCCACAATTTTGTTCCTGTCAAGTTGCTCAGATCCCAATGCTTGCAACACATCAAGTTTATGAACTGTTTACTTTCTGCCTAATACAATCCACCTTTGTAACTATATAATTTTCCCATTGAAACTATATAATCCAAGCAAACTTGGCAAAGGGCAAATTGGATCAGAGCATTTCCAAAACAGCAGGTCTTCACAGTCATGCTCCTTAAGCCCTCTAGAAGGCAACATGGCAAAGAGGCATGCACAAAAAAATGTAATCCAATACACCTGAGGTCATTTTCAAACAAGTAAAAGTTCTCAAACCCAAATGTGTTGGAAGCAGGAAAAATGGGCAAGCGTAAGGATTTGAGTAATTTTGACAAGGACAATCAGCAGTGTTCATTACAGCGAGATGCTCACTGAAGAGCTTGAAGCCCAAAATTCAAACAAAACTCAGAGGACTGGTATACAAGGGTGTTGTGTTGCTTCATACACATCCACACACCACTGTCCATTCTGTCAGCACTCTCCAAAAACTCACCAAAAACCGGTTAGTTACGTCGCTCGATGGTGCTTCAGTCAGGTCTTTTCGGTGTGGTACGGGAATCGAACCGGGGACCTTCTTTCCTTTCACACGGCTGGTTTCTTATCACGAGCACATGATCTGTGAGTATTGTATGACGTAATACTACTGAATGTAGGTGTTTGGTGGTATAAATGAGAGAAGATTGTGTGGAGCACTTCATGGCATTAGATGGCAGCAGTTCCCAGCAGTCTGCTTAAGGGGGAATTTATGCGCCATCAGGATTGAATCAGAGTTCATTTAAAGTTTACTTCAACATCAGCTAGTAGAGTTACTAGGTCGTGTATTTAAACAGTGGGTCGTGTACTTATAAACAGTAATAATGTACTTTTACTAATAGCACACAGGAATTATGGATTGAGTAAGTCAGGCAGTTTTGTGGTCACACCCTGTACTGCCTACATTCTCTGGAAGATGATCTATCAGTGGGTCCGCCATGTTGGATAGAGGGAGGGAGGGAGTGGGTGGATGGGTCTCTCTCTCTCGCGCGCGCTCTCTCTCTCACACGCACGCACGCACGCACACACTGAAACGCTGAAGCTTTACTACGCGACCACACGGCGACGTGTAGCCCGCCCGTCTACTCCCTTACATAAACACTAACAGAGACTGGGCAAGCCACTTCCACAAAGTTCAGTACATCTAATCAAGCACTTTGACTTTCTCTAATTTCTCCCCCTGGTATGTATGACTGGTATCATTCCCGGGAGGACAGTACTGAATACTGAAACACCACCACCACCACCACCACCCGAGGACTGGTAAGTTATTGTTTTGTTTGTTTCTAGTGTGTGTCTGTATGTGTGAGTGGGTTATGTGGACTTTTTGGTGATATCCCCACAAAGCACCAAGCTCTCAGTACTACAGATCAAATCGACACGTTAACAAGATAAACATCTTAAATCGTTATGTTAAAATCAGAAAGCTTGAATACTTTTGGATTTCAGTTAGTACCGACTCCAAGACAACCAGTTGTTCAGGATTAGCTTTAAATAGCTAACTAGCAATTCAAGCTAGCCAACTAACTACTACAGCTATTTAGCTATAAACCTGTAGCTAGCTGAACTCCACTCCTGACTTCTTATTAAATAATAAAACATGTTATATATAACATATGTTGCTATAGACATCATATTTACCACAAACAGCGACAAATGTAACTAGGTTAGCTAACTAACGTAAGCAACATGCTAACTAACAGAGGGAGAACTTTTCTTGATTTTTTTTGCTCATGCTAGCTAACTGGCTACATGTTTACTTCACGAAGTCAGGGAAAGTTAAAGGTGAAATACGTTTTCTTTAACATATTCACACACACTGACTAAAAGCTTTCTGTTAATTTTCATTCTGTTTGTTATTCGTCGTATTAATAGGTTAATAGTGTCGTGTTAAGATAGTTAGCTAGCTAGGTTAGCTAGCTAACACCAACGGCTAACACGAGTATGCTAACTAAGCTAGCTAATGCCCTGGCTAGCAAGCTGGCTGTGTGTAGTGTAATTATGCTCAGAGCTTGGCCTAAACCTAATCTAGGTTATTATAATGATGTCTAAAACGCATTTATTTTTTTATTTTTTTTGTCTTAATATCTTGTACATTCAAGTGGCTATCTTGTGTTAGCCGCTAGCTGAGTTGTGCTTTGTGTAGCCGAGCTAACTGTAGCTATCATGTAATTACCTAACCTATAGTTATCATCATCATTAGCTAACTAGTTAACTAACTAAGCTAGGTGTCTCTTTTTTTTAAAGACGTTTTAACTTGGAGAAAAGAAAACAGAAAAGCTCCTGAAGGGACATGTTTAGCTTCTTCAGGTAAATGAGTAAATTGACATGGATGGAGCTCGGGTGGTTCTTCATGTTTAGTCTGAACAATATAAATAACATTGTGTTAGACAATGCAGGTGAAATGAGGTTATTTTGTGTCTTTGTGCTCTGAATAGGACACACCCGTGTATCTGCTGTGTTCACATTGGTGTCTATTAGGTGTAGTACGGTTTGAAAAGTCACGGTATGATAACCTGGTGGTAAATATCGCGGGATCACGGTATTTATCACCATTTGGGGACGCACATGGGTTAAAAATGTAGTAGAGATTGGTTGTATAAAATGTGTCTACACACTGCCTGATTTTGAAGTGAAGTATCGTTGACCATTGTGCTTGCACACAGAGGAATTTGACCTCCGCACACACTAGGTGTAGTTAACACGTATGCTCGTAGCCCATTATTGGCGCCCGGACAGCAGTTGCAGGTAAAGTGCCTTACTCAAGAGCACTTCAGTCACGTCTTGTCGGTACAGGGGTTTAAACCAGCAATCTTCCAGTCACAAAGCTGGGTTAGGTGTACACGAGGACATCAGAAGTGACAGTGACTGTTTTCCCCACAACTTATTGATTGAACTGTTGATATACAGATCACAAAACTTCTTCTCGAACGCGTTGTGATAATGAGTTGTGTTTCCAAATTATTCCCGAAGCCATGGTATGTGCCACATTGGCATAAGCGCCAGGAGACGTCTCTACTCCAGTGCCTAGTCAACCGCCGGGACGCCATGTCCTAAACGGATCGTGATCGTATAACCGCATGACGCCGACCCCCGGGTTCCTAGAGAATGCAGACCTGCTAGAAATTCCCTCCTCTTGTGGTAAATTTATTGCTGTCTGGATGCGAGAGCTTTATCACCGAGGAGACGTGTAAGAAAGATTTATTACGGACGTCCCTGCGAGAAACGAATCTAGTCTGAATGGGGATCATGTCTGTATTTATGACCTTGGCATTAAAAAAAAATAATAATTAACCAGGGAGACAAGAAATAGATTTTATTTAGCTCCTAGTCAGCAATGCCGTGTTGTTTAGTGTCTTTCTGTATGATAAAGTTATGATTGTGTAAGGAATGGCAGCAGCGTAGCATGTTTACACAGCCGAAAGGTTTTCGGTGCAACCGCATCCCCGTGTGGAGTAAAATGGAGGGTGGTATGGTCTGGGATGATATAGGAGTCCTGAGGGTTGCAGAATATTTTGAGAGTTCGAGTCAGGCACGTATGATATGAAAGCCTCTGGGGTAAAGCACTTGATCCTAAAAGATCATAATGCCAGTGCATTTTAATCTGCTTAATCAGCTTTGAGGTAACCGTCTAATCATCCATCATATCTAACGGTGTCACTGTACCTAGCCTGGCAGCGTGATTAGTACCCGTTTCCCACGGTATCATCCCGCAGGCACCAGTATTGTTTTACATGACACTGGGGAGAAAACAAGATGGCAGGGTATACAGTTTATAAACCTGTTTTGTAGGTTAGACCTGCATAATTACACTCTCAATTCGCTAAATGATGCGCTCCAAGATGATCCCTTTACAAATGGTAACCAGCTGTTAAAACATCTTCATTAGACGCAGTTAAGTTGACACTTAAGTGACACAACTGGCTGAAAAAAACTGGGAACACACACCCGGCTGTCTCACTTTGACGCTCACAAGTTTTTACCTACTTACGCTACACTGTTTTGGTTTAGACAACATTCTTGTCTCGATGTTAACGCTGACACGCCCGCTACTAATCTCACCATTTAGGCAAATGCCCTATGTACCTAATGTGCGTGAGACTTTGTCACTGTTAAATTGTGACGCTGTGGACCGCCACTTTGCACCCGTATCCTGTCGCCGCTTTTTGTAATTTGGACATGAAGACATGTCGGCGCTCGTCGCAGACATTTTTTTGTTCTTCTATGCATCCGGGCACTTTGTCCTTCGCACCTGGGCTAGATTTCTCACGCGCATGTCTGTGTCAGCATTCAGCCTACTCTATTATTATTTACTCTGTTTTGTTCAGGCCCAGTGATGGATTTGTAAGCACTTCATTTCCAGTTGTCTGGCATTCCAGCATTTCAGAGGAGATGTAGTTCTAGCCAACATGTCCAATAAGTGATGTTGGTTCCTCAGTGGCTTTTACACTCATAATGATTATGCAAATTGATTTAACTTTCTGCAGTGTTGGCCTTTTTCCTGCTTTCTGTTTCTGTCAGGCTTTCGGTTTGTGAATTAAAAATAGTCGGTTACAAGTGAAACCTTTAACAGATTTGTAATCTGTGTGGTGGATAAAAATGGATGTCTTTTTTTAGCTTCTGGATTCTCAGAATGATAAAGGTTGCCTTTTTTTTTCTCCTCCCATTTTCTTAACTCTCACACCTTCCTGAGAGGTTATCTAACCCTGTTTAATATCGTAAGGCAGTGTGTGACTAACCCATGCCCCATAATTGTTAACCCAATCTTCACCCCCATCGCGAACAGATATGGGTGCCTGAGTCCCTGACAGAACGTAATTTTACATACATTGTCACTCCCTGCCCTGGGCTCCATAATAAGCTTATCATAGTTATGTGTTTAATCAGCAGCAGCTAGAATAAAAATAGCAGATCGCAATTGTGCCGCTACACATCAGGATCACGATTGGCTTATCGGTATGTTAAATGCCAAAGTCATGGTGTGTCAAGGTTACAATACACTGAGTGATTTAAGAATTTTTCCTGAGCTGTTTATCCAAACGTACAAAACTGTTTGCGTAAGGCAGTTTCTATCATATCAGTCCAATTGTGTTGCCCCAATCAGCTGCAGGATTAAAACCACTGACAGGTGAATAACATTGATTATCTCATAACAGTTGCACCTGTGGGATATATTAGGCAGCAAGTGAACAGTCAATTCTCAAAGTTAATGTGTTTGAAGCAGGAAATATGAACAAGCGTAGGGATCGGAGTGATTTTGACAAGGACCAAAATAAGGTCTGAGGTCAGAGCCTGTCCAAAACAGCAGGTGTTGTGGGATGTTCCTGGTACACAGTGGTTAGGACCTACCAATAGTGGTCTAAGGAAGGACAACCGGTGAACCACTGACTAATAGACCCAGTGATTCGGTAGATCCACAGAAGGATCTGCTGCTAACGTCTCTGTGCCAGATACCAAAACGCCTTTAGAGGTCTTGTGGGGTCCAAGCCTCGATGGATCAGAGCGGTTTCGGCTGCTCTTTATATTTAAGGTATTAACGTCATGGCTAATTGGTGTGCATGTAATTATTTCTGTTTTTTTTTGTGTTACACACTCTATTGTTGCTCTCCTTCTCATCACCATTATGCAGTACAACAGCTCAGCAGGCTGCAACTGGTTATCTCCAAGCCTAAAATTAGTCCCTTCTAACTCTCAAATATTTCTGACTTGCACGAAACGTTGGTGCTTTACCTGAGTGGAGAGCCTCTTTGAGTTAAAGAATCATCTTACGGGCCTAGATTACCAGATCCACTTCGCATCTGTGAAATTGGCGATTTCCCAGCAGTAGATGTAACCATTATGACTCAGCACATCTCTGTCTTTCCATTCTTATAGATAAAGATAGATAATCTGTCACAGCATTTAGCGCCAGCTGTTAGGTCGTATTGATCGCATCACCCTCCCGGAAAAGGGTCTGTCGGATCTGGGATTGGGCTAAACAGGCATCACGGAAAAGTGGACAGGGCCGCAGAGCATCCTCGCTCCCTGAATTCGTTCTGCCTGGTGCTTGGCTTCGTTTCAGCATCAGCTACTGAGTTGCCTAGTTATTGGCAAGGCTAAGACCTGAGCTGTTCTTTAGTATGGAAGAAGCCACTGTGCGTCCTACACCCTGAGACAAACTGTGCCTGTGTGCTCGCTTCCTGAGCCCCCGGTCAGGGCAAGGGCTTCTGCGTCTTTGTTCCGCCGCCGATACAGTCGCCCCTCTCTTCCTCCTGTGTGCCGGGGACTGAATCGGTGATTAAAGCAGCAGATGTTTCATTAGAGCCTGTCTTTATTCATGTATATGCAGACTCAGGGATGTCAGGAGGGTGGTGGGTGGAGGGAATCGATGCAGAGCTCGAGCTGTATGGATGCTTGGCAGGAGTCACGTTTCACCGTTTTTTAAACGAATTTACAAGACATGCCAAGCATGCCGAGTTTGGCTCGGGGTCGTAAGATTAACTCGTCGTTGTCAGCGTTAAAAAAAAAAAAAAGATGGAGAGTAGTCGGAATAGTTATAAATTCTTTTTTTTTTTAAACTGGGATTTGTGCATGTTGCTGTTTGTTTAATGGCTATATTTTATTAGGTGTGTTCTGTTTAATTCACAGTAAAAAACTTGTGGTGGTCCAGTTGACTGTTATTTTGTTCAGAAATGGAAAGAACAGTCTGATGCAATTACTTTTGGGAAATGAGACGTTTCCTCACATGCTGACGGTGTGTATTACTGTAAGATGTGTAACTTACACCACGTCAGGCATTAATCCACTCTGTTTTTACTCTCAGTATCATGTACTGTGTGTGTGTGTGTGTGTGTGTGTGTGTGTGTGTGTGTGTGTGTGAGAGTGTGAGTGCACGTGTGTGAGAGTAATGTTTCACTACCTGGATCGAAGCCTACTACACATTCTGTTTAGAAAGTGCACAGCTGTGACCCATTTCTCTTTATCCGACTTGGGGGTAATTTTTAACAGTGAGGAAATGCTGGTGCTGTCAGCAAGTGTGCTCATGAGAATTGGCTGGGTGTGCATTCCTAAAAACAAAGGGCATGACTAAAAGATTTTTTGACCTAAGATTAGCGTACATGCCTCATAAATCCAGATCAGGTTTACAGAAAAAGCAGGCAAGAATAGTACTCATTCAGACCAGTGTAGCCGAGTAGGATATTTAATTTGAGATGTTTATATGTAGGATTATAACATTCAGACGTCTATGACCCTGTACTTACCTTCTTGGTTTTATGTTCCAGGTAATGGAGGAGTTCGCCATGTGCACCCCCAACTCTGCATGGAAATGATTTTAACAGGCACCAACTAACACAGAGAATTTGCTGAGGCCTATTGGACTAGTTAAAACCCTTTCAGAAATTTGAACTCTGAGAACTTGCAGAAGAGAAGCAACTCTCTTTTTTTTTTATTTTCTTTTTTAAAAGTTTTCTTCCGATTTAATTGCAAGGATATTAACCGCACAATGCCGAGCTCAACGATCCGGAGGCAGATGAAAAATGTGGTCAATAACTATTCAGACGCAGAGAAAAAGGTCAGAGAGGCGACCTCCAATGACCCCTGGGGGCCATCTAGCTCGCTAATGTCCGAGATCTCTGACCTCACATACAACGTGGTGGCCTTTTCCGAGATTATGAGCATGATCTGGAAGAGGCTGAACGATCACGGCAAGAACTGGAGGCACGTGTACAAGGCACTGACCCTGCTGGACTACCTGATCAAGACCGGATCGGAGCGCGTGGCGCTGCAGTGCAAAGAGAACATCTTTGCCATCCAGACCCTTAAAGACTTCCAGTATGTCGACCGAGATGGTAAAGACCAGGGCATCAATGTGAGGGAGAAGTCCAAGCAGCTGGTGGTTCTGCTAAAGGATGACGATCGGCTGAAAGGAGAGCGCTCGCAGGCCCTTAAGACCAAAGAGCGCATGGCCCAGGTGGCCACCAGTGTCGGAAGCAGCCACCAGATCGGCTTCGGCCGTGGATCCAGCCAGCCGAACCTCTCCACCAGCTACTCGGAGGAGTACGGCAGGTCGGAGGGCTCACCAGCATCGTATCACGGATGTAAGTTTCACTGGGTTTTGCTTTTTGGGTTTTGGGTTTTCTTCCCTTATCTGTCCAGTTGTTAAGGTTTACAGCCGCTTACTGACACACATCACAGACTGGTTATACACCGTCATAGAGCTTAGATAACCGGGCCTTAGTGTAGCAAGCACAGTGAACAAACTTGAATTGAATAAGACCAAGTCTTGCACAAAAGGAAGTCTTATGTAAATGTTTTAAAATCTCCGCCTGGACACACGGAGGTATTACAACCCCTACATCCTACTTTCATAAGGACTTAATAGAGTTTAATGACCAAGTGTTGGAATTTGCTTATAAATATCTGAGATTAAATCTTTTAGGGTCACATTTGGTGTCAGGAAGCCGTCCACGGTTAAATCATCAGGTAGATTGAGAAACGGGGGGAAATGTGGTACTAGGCTTCTTCACCAGAAAGGTTTATATTTCCTTAGGTCTAGCTCAGCTGTGATATTCCACTCAGTCCATCCATGTCGATTCGATAACTAATAGCCGAAATAAGATGCAGCGCTCAAGCCGTTTTGGGATTCAGGTCATCGCCGAGGCTGTGTCGCTGGTCTGCCCTTGCTCGTGATTTACAGTCCTTGTCTTCCTCAAGAAGCTCTGAAATCTCTAACAGCGTAAAGTTATCCTTCACGCTGCACAATTGAAAAACTAGCATCCCCAATTTTGGATATTGTCTGTGATCTTGTTAGCTTCGGTTCTGTTCTCCGAGTGCTCTGAACCGTGCACATGCTTCACATTTCACTCCCCATTTGCCTCACGCTGGTTACAGGAAGCCAGCATTCCCCAATCCCCCAAGGCCCAGTGCACTTCTCTGTGATCCTGTACAAAGGGGAGGAAGAAGGATGCATCTCTCTCTCTCTCTCTCTCTCTCTCTATCTCTCTCTTGCTTTCTTTTTCACTGTCTCTATACACCCCCACCTACAGTGACTAAATCATTTTATAACAGAACAAAGGGATGTCAGTGTAAAGTGTGGATCAGGCCAGAGGTGTTGGAGCCTGAAGACTGGGTTGTAATATGTAAATACCAAAGTGCTCCATGTTCCCTGGTTCTTACTGTTGTTGTTTTTTTGGCTTTGTGTTGCTAGTGTAGCATTTAATACAATTATTTCTGGTGGGAGTGACCGGGTGTGCTTTTAGCATCCCGTGTTTCAACCCAAACATGGAATATTAAAGAGAAGAACGAGCAGCTGAGTCATTAAAATAAAAGCGGGAGGAGGGAGCGTCAACCTCCGCAAGCAAAGCAGGACTGTTAACAAGTGGGAATGGTTTGCATTCCAGTGGAAATTTCCGGGAATTGTACTTCCAGAATTTGTGAAAGGGCTTTCTGTTGAGTGTGAAGCACACTTCAACAGGTTGGTTTTGATTAGGACGTTTCAGTGCACAAATAAGGAAAAAAAGGCAGGCGGATGTATTTAGAGATTTTTCTAAATGACTGTGTTCAGTCAGGGACAAATGAGTAACTCAAAAATAATGTGACTTTGCATGGCAGATTGAATAAAATGCCTGGCCTGATTGTGGTGTGTAAATGATGTGTAGCTATAGTTTACTGACATTGACCATGTCAGTATGTGATCTGGCATGCAACGCGGTCAAGGATTTCCTGTGTTCTGGGACGAGCAGCGCAGTTAACCACATGTAGCACGTAGGTCCGATTAAGCAGGGTTTTTTTTTTAAAGTCATTGTAGAGTCTTAATGTCTACAATTTGTCTCAAATTAACCCTGTAGACTCTCAGGAACTCCAGGATCCAGGCTTATCTTGTTTCAGCAGTTTCGCTGCTGAATAGTTGTTAATGTTACTATATAAAGCTGTATAACCACATAATGCGGTGACGTCGGGAGTTTTGAAATGGTTAAATTACTGTCTAGGTTTGTTTTGGTGTGTTAATTTGACTTCAGATCTTAGTTAGTGGTGTGTATACATATGTATATTACTGTAGTGGAACCGCTGATGGAAACGTCTAGAACAATTTCCATCCATCGTGTCGTCAGACATCAAAACATGTGGTTTTTTTCTCTCTCTGTGCTCGTTCCATTTAGTGTTAATGTAAGTACTGAGCTCATTTCAATATGAATAAGTGTACCGTCATGCCAATCATACTGATTCATATCTCGGCTCACAAACACGGCCCTGGATCTTTTCTCCCCCAACACTGGAAAGCACCATTTCAAATGAAAATGTCTGCGCGTTGGCTGAGCATTTTAGTGCGTTGGTAGGTTCCAAACTCCTACTACAACGATGTGTCAGTATTTATGTTAAGGCCCACTTCTTTCTGAGCAGACCTCTGGCTCTTTCACAAAAGTCGCCCCACGAAAACCGAGGCGTCCGAACGGCATGCTCACCCTCCACCATGATTAATTTGCAGACGGAAAACAGAGGCCGGTCTCTAACGTCCTCCTACGGTTGTGAACAGGCTAAAAGTTGATTTCAGTCAGTTCTCCGTCAGATATGGTTGTGAAGCAGAATAATAAACCCACAAGCAAGCTCAGTGATTGGAGGAAAGCTTTATTGATCTTCCTCTGCTTACAGAGGTGCCAGGTCGGTCTGCTGACTGCGCTCAGGCCGAGTCATATTTGCGTCCTTCCCCCATTAAGGCACACACAGGAAGAAGCATGATGTAAAGTGGGATGTCGTAGTGATCCGCCTCCACGTTTCCTTGTTAACCTCACTCGGCTCTGCTTAGCGTTTCTCATCAATGCTCAGGTCCCTGTAGTCATGAACTTAAGAAACCGTGCCCGGTTGTCTCATCACACAGCAGCCCTGCACTAATATTACAGTCTTTAACAAACATAATACTCACAGCGAGTAAACCAAATGTTAATTACTGTTTGAATACATATTTATTACCAAAATATGATATAATAGGACTGCGGAGGTGTTGAATTAAAATAATTTCACAGTGCAGTTTTATTCAAGAACAGCATTGATTTAGCATAAAAGTGTGTCTGCATAATCTCATAGCATACGAGAAGCATACAAGGCAAATAATCGTTTAACACAGAATACGCTGATCAGCCATAACCTTAGCACCGCCTGCCTTAAAAACCCGCCGACCCGTCATGGCATGCACCGCACAAGACCTCTAAAGGTTTTCTGTAGTGTTGGTGACATTAGTAACCTTTTGTGAGTCCTCTGTGGGATCAGACCAGACTTTCAGACTAACCTTCACCCCTCGAGCACATCCACGAGCCTTGGGAATCCATGACCAGGTTGCTAGTTCACTCTATACTGGGACACGTTTCAGGACCTGGTCTTTTGGATAATCAGTGTTATTCATGCCACCTGTCAGTGGTCTTAATGTTATGGTTGATTTTGATGTCTGTGTGTATATACATATAAAATTCTTACTTACAACGAACCCACAGTTACACTGTACCCAGTTTACAACCCGCAGCTTCTGATCATTGCAGCTATATGTAGGTAATTGAGTAGAGTCAATGATTCATGACTGCTCTCATTTAAAACCTGTCAGTAATTCATTACACAGTGTTATTAAGTGTTATGTACATCTCCTTGTTTATGATTCGTTTTTGGCATTCATTTTGGACATGCTGAGGTTTTTTAAGAATGGCTCCACACACAGTAACCTTTCAAAAACTCATCAAAAGCATTTTGGCAGAAAGAAGTGTTGCTTGGTCCAATGTTTTGGTCCCCAAAACAGCTAAAATGGTAGCTTAAAAAAGTGCATTAATACAGACAAAGAGAACTCAACGAGGGAATGAATTCCCAGTGCATCTTTCTGTAGCTGTATGTTTAATGCATGAAATAAAACCTTTCGCATTGCAAAAGTCAACAAAGTGTAGAGTTACAGGAAATGAGACAATTAGATGTCTTCCCATGTAGAATGCACCTGTCCTGTGCTTACCTTAGAAATCTGAGCTCAAAATTACGCAGTTTTTGACCTCCGTGTGCTCAGGATTCAAAGCGAGGCGGAGGAAGAAACTGCAACCTCCGTGTTTACTTTATTAGCAACAAGCTATAAGTATTATTATTATTATTATTATTGTTATTGTTATCATTATTATTATTATTATGACCCTCCCCCCAATTTCCTCCCTTATTTAGACGTGCACATTTCCCACCCATCAGACTGTCCCGCTATAATGTGTCCAGCACCAACCAGAGAGGGAGAAGGCCGCCTCCGAGAAACTTGAAGCCAGTTGCCGCATCTTTTCGAGCTTCTGCTTATGCATCCTCAGGGAATAGTGTAACGCATTTGGAGAAAAGTGCTCTCCCTCCCCCTTAAGCATGAGCTCACAGGCTGATGATTGGCTAGTGGCGCTGTATTGACATGGGATAGAGAGTATATTGCTCCTTTCTATACCACTCACCTCTCTATACCGCTCCTTTCTATACCACTCACCTCTCTATATCGCTCCTCCCTCGCTGGGAGTGCAGCCAGTTTTGCTCTCTAGACTCCCAGTTACGAATGACTGTAACATCACCCCAGATCAGAACTCGCAGTCTCCAGTGAAAGTGAATAATGTGTGTGTGTGTTGATTTAATCTAAAGCAAATGCTACTATTTACAATACAGTGAAAACAGAGAAGTCATTTAATGGTAACAAGGGCCACTTTGTTTACTGGTCATGCTGTGAACAGCCATGTTGACGAAGTCACTGGCTAGACTCGGGTTTGAGGGTCACATTTGTTTGTAACCTTAACCAAAAGTCACCAAGTCACTGGTGTGGCTGGAAGTATGGGTGGGTGATATGGCGATCATATTTTAAGGTACTTTAGCGATAACGATGTATTTGGCGATATATTTCAAGAACATGCTACTGCAACTAAATACTTTTTAAAGTTTTATTTTTGTAACAGTTTCAAACATTCACTAGAAACAAATCTGTAAACAGTAACCTACCATAACTTACCATATCTTCAGTAACTTCTTTCCAGCATTTTTCTGTCATACAGGGTGCAGTGTTCCAAATACACAGCGATGCTATGCTGAGTCAGTGTAGTTTGTCTGCTTTGGTTAGAGCTTACAGTGGCTGTTGAACTCTCCTCATGGCATTTTTGACTCCTTGCACTCACCTGCGTGATTTTGCTTGAGGTGGTGAAACAGATTAAATGTGTTCCCCCTTCTGTTCTTACAGACCTTTGGAAATCTTACATATTACTGTGGCTTGTTGTACATCTGATAGTTTATACCCAAACCACCTCCACACCACTGAAGTCACTCCACTTTGTGGGACAAACTCCTCCACAACAGAGACGCTTTCCGCCATACCTGCTGCTCTGCCTGTGAGTCACGTAATGGACGTACGCCATACTCTGCGTAAATGCATTCCGTCATTACGCAAACATGTCAGAATATCCCCATCATCACAGTATGGATTTTTTAAAATTGTTTTAAAAATGACACCTTTATTCCTATTTATGGAACATATCATTATTCTTTAAAATCAATTTTATTAATCTGTCAATAAATCCGTAGCCTAGACTTGTACCTTACAGCTAAACCTACCCAGTCTCATGTTTCACATACTTTACTAATTTCACTGAATTATTAAAAATGTATTGTTGACTATTTCACTTTCCTTTTAAACATCTACACATCATCAATTTGCTGCTATGAAAAATATCTCTTCTTTGCCTAAACGTCATAATACTTCATATTCCTCTCCGTCAGTGTGATCTGCTAATTCCTTAATAGCTTTAAACTATTTGGTCCACTGGTACTACTGGGAAATACAGGCGGTTGGAAGTGAAACCCAACCAGTAGCGTTACCGTATACTAATAGCATTTTCTCATTTGAATTCTTTATACTGCAGAGCATTTCAGAATAGGTTAGGGAAGAAAATGGAAAGAAAAACAAAAGGGCAATAAATCTGAATGCGTTATGAAAGAAAACTTTAATGGTGATCGGTTTATCGTCCAGGATTTTTAGGA
The DNA here is from genome assembly GCA_028565595.1 of Duopalatinus emarginatus. NCBI lineage: Eukaryota > Metazoa > Chordata > Actinopteri > Siluriformes > Pimelodidae > Duopalatinus > Duopalatinus emarginatus. The sequence goes on along the minus strand of JAOVVF010000029.1, from coordinate 13,440,566 downwards.
AGCAAGCCGTCAGGAGGACTGATGGTCAGAGGCTTTATGGATTGGAGTCTTGCATCCTATCGATCAGCACCACTTTGCTGTCAGACGGCTTAGAATAATGAGAGTGCTTTAAAAGGTTGGAGCCATCCCACAAATATTTACCTCTGTTCTGCTGCATTGCTCTGAAATGCTCCTATTAATAATCTTATCCTGACTCCGTCAGGGGCAAACTCAGTCGCATCAGGCCACGGGGCTATGAACACACCTTCGTTGAGACCTGGTTCTCTTGTTTGATAAAAGCATTTATTTCATTTTATTTATACAAAACCTTAGGCTTTGTGTTGAATCATTAAAACATCTGTGGTGTCAAAAAATTGGTGTCAATAGCAAGTTCCTTGACTAATAAAGTTCATCCATAAATGAGTTTACATTATTAAACCGTTCATATGTTTTATTTAGATCTGTTTCTCCTGGGGAGTTTGTGCGTCGTTATTAGCCCAGTCTGTCACGTGATTATTATCAAGTTTCATTATCCTACACAAATTTTTGCATGTTAATAAGCTCTATGGATGTATGACCTATTTTTATCGCTAACAGGTAGTCGTTGATCTGGCAGATATTCCAAGCATCTAGACTGGTGAAAAACAGCAACTAATAACGCTTGTACACGTCACTCTTTTTTTACCCGTTCCGTCACAAGTCACATGCTTTCCAGAGCCGCACCTCTGATCATAATTCATGTCACTGAATGAAGTTATTTTTCTTCTTCAGCCACATCCCCCAATGCGTCATCAGAGCTGGAGCAGGCCCGACCGCAGACGACTGGAGAGGAGGAGTTACAGCTGCAGCTCGCCCTGGCCATGAGCAGAGAGGCAGCAGAACAGGTGTGGCATATAGTCATATCACAGTCATCTACACATACACTACAGCAAGTACATTTAATGAAACAAAAGGTTTAATTCAGGACATTTCGACATCTTTAATGCAGTGTACTCAATGTCATGTGAAAAGAAAAATACTTATTAGTCCTCCACAGAAGCGGAGGACAGCACAAATAGGGAAATATTCTCTATGTGGAGCGTTGTACTTCCTGCTCCACATTTCATGGCATCCCAGATGTTTGATACTGTTGAGATGTAGAGATCGGGTGAGTGTTACTCTAACCATAATACGGCGTCTCTAGTCATGTGTGCGACGTATTGTCGTGATGGAATGGGACAAACCCATTAAAATAAGTGCCGGACATGAACTGGTGTAACTCTCATAGCGTTCACCTGTCAAAAACACTTGTAGACGTACCAGGGAAATGCCGGCTGAACAAACCCTATACTGTTATGAAGCCACCGACAGCCGCTACAGTTTTTGCGCGGTCTCTGTAAATTTCTCTGCCACTTCTGTGTATATATTTAAGCCTGTTTGCCAGATGATAGTCACGAGGCAGAGAAAAAAAGGATGTGTTAAACCGAGGCTGACGGATGGCTAGCTGAATTAGATTCGATACTGAGAAAAGGAAATTTTAACCAAAAGTGGGCTCAGAATAGCAAGTGCTGGTTGAAGATGTGTCGTGATTGCAACTGACTCCAAAGCTCACGGCATGCTGTGTTACAAATGTAGTTTGGCATGGTGTTATAATAAATCTAACAAGTAATAAATATGACTGGGAAATCTGATTAGTAACCACATGCTCTGTGGTGGTGTTATAATAAACGATTTAACTTAAGGAAGCCTTAAGGTGCTGTTATTACTATACTGTAGTCGTCAGGGGAAGTGGATTTGTATATTCTTCTATAACGGCATGTTGTTCCACTTTAACCACAGTGATTTGATAATTGATTACTGTTACTACCACAAAAATATTAATAAAGAATACTTTCTGTTATCTGTAAACAGCTGTAACAGCTGTAGCTATAACAGACACTGTCTGTAAACGTTACACACCGATCAGCTATAACATTAAACCCACCCAACTACTGACGGGTGAAATGAATAACACCGGTTATCACATTAAATTAGCATCTGTTAAACAGTGGGATACGTTGGGCAGCAAGTAAACAGTCAGTTCTCAAAATTGATGTGTCGGAAGCAGGAAGAATGAGCATATAAAGGGATCTGAGTAACCTGGAGCTGAGCAAGGCCATATTGCAATGTCTATTTGTTTAGAGCATCTCCTGAACAGCAGGTTGTGTGGGGTGTTTTAAGTACGCAGTGGCTAGTACCTAACAAATGTGGTCCAAGGAAGGACCACTGTCTGGGACAGTCCCACAGAAGATCCAGAAAAGAGATCTGTTTCCATGTCTTAGTGCCAGAGGTTCATATCTCAACAGGTCAGAGCTGTTTAGGATGAAGGTTTTAATGTTATGGCTGATCTGCATAACTGTTTACAAAAATACATAGAACAAAAAGTAAGGACATTTTCCACATTTTGACTCTACGATCCAATTGTTAAATTGCCAATATGTCTTGTTTCTTCAAACTTCAATCATTCAGTCCACCAAACACCAAGCGAGTCAATGGCAGAAGGAGCTGTTTGGCAATGGCAGAAAGGATTTGGCAAATTTTTCATGGGTTCAACTCAAATGCTCAGCTCTGCTGCTCATCCCACAAATGCATGTTACTTACAACTGTGGAACCATTTAAAAGGGAAATTAACAGGCTTTCCAAAGGTATAAAATTTATTGCCAATTTATTGCATCATTACAACAAAGTAATAATCTACCAAACACAAATTTCCTTACCTTTTGTGCTGTGTATAGATAATTTCACCATATCATCAGTTATACAGTTTTTTCTTTATTAAACTGCAGCATGTTTTTTAAATCCATTTATTATTAAGTAATACAAACTCATGTCAATAAGCTGAAACAGCAGAAACCATAACATCAGAGTGAGCACAATCTGTTACAGCAGGAACTACTGACTGAATCTGTGCCATGGTGGTCTAAAAATGCTAAAATATGCCACTAGGCCCTGTCAGATGTTTCAGGAGGAGGCCATATTTGTGTAGTTCCCGCATTTCTGGATGTTTGTCAGATCTAAGATTGTATAAATAGACTTTTCTGAGACTGGAGTCGAGGGCTTTTTCCAGTTTTGTAAATAAATTGTTGAACTATATTTAGTACTCTTTTTAGTGTGTCAGTACTTGTTGAATAGTGCCTTGGGCAGTTCAGAGAGGATTTTTTTTATTGGTACTGACAGGCAGATCTTGTGGTACTTGTAGTTTTGGCACTGAAGAGCAATAGTCAAAAGCGCTTTACTGCAGTATAAATTTAATTCCGTAAGACTGCTCGAGGTTGTGTTTGAAAAAAGAAGAAAAAGAGCAATGTGACCTCCCCCACATGCAAGCTCTCACTTCCCCCTGATTACAGATTATACAGAAATGCAGAGCTGACTTTTCTTCCACCGGTGGCACCCAGCCAGCGCAGGGATATTGTTCAGATAGGGTACAAATTAGAGTGGAAGCAGTGCAACCGCAAGTGTAATCACTGTTCCACATCCCAGTTATGAAAGTGATAAAGTGGGTCCAATAGATTGGATGGGAAGTGTAATGTTTCCTCTAACCCTGGAAGCGCCGTGAAGTTTGTCCATACTTAGCGCTCCGAGAGTATTGTACAGGAAGTGTGTCTGCGCCCGGACATCTGGGATGAATTTCCACATGAAAATACGAGACAGGCCCCACTGGTGGCTCAAGCTGAGGAGGGGCTGTTCAGAGCAGGATGTGTGCTGTAGGAGGTTTGTGCTGTCGGGGCAGCATTTTTCTCCGAACCTTGGCCTCTGCCTGGCAGTACACAGACTTTTCCCGTGCAGAAAAAAAAAATCCATTTGCACACCATGCCCATCTCCTTTCAACGATGATTTATCTAATATGATAAGGTTTTTGAATTATGAATGCTTGTGTGTTCAGGTTTCTTCTTCCTTTTAAGACTGCCTCGTACTTCACACGGCTGAAACGGCTTCTCCTATTTGTAGGCCAAATTCCCCACGTTCATCTCGGAATAAAACTGGCAGCTACACGGGTCACGAATTTCACTTTTCAATTGTTTGACCAAATTCTTTACATTTTTACGACTGCCAGGTTAAGACAAAAGCAACATTCCAGCCTAGGTCCTGTTACCCCTCTGGCCTTCTGACTGCTTCCCCGTGCTGTAATTTAAAGGTGGGGGGTGGTTGGTTGGGTGTGCCCCATCCTCTGACAGTCAGCCTCAAGTGCTATACAAATGAAAATGATTCATGTATTATTCAAGAGAGCTTATGTCATGTCTTTGTGCGCACACAATGATGCAAGAATGAATTTCTGGAGCTTTCTAGACCGTATATATATATGTAACACCACGCATGATGTCATTGTGTGCGCGTCTAGGAGGAGAGAATGCGCCGCGGGGATGACTTGCGGCTCCAGATGGCTCTGGAGGAGAGCCGTAAAGACACAGTGAAAGGGCCCAAAAAGAAGAAAGAGGTAGGTGCAGTGTTCCTGGATTCACAGAGAGGATGATGACTCATCAGTCAGTCACTCTCATGTGCAGCTAATGCATTTCCGCTCATCACGTCCCGATATCGCATTATCTCTGATACTCTTTCGGACAATAGGTTTAGCGTAACTATAAACGTTTTTGTTTCCTTATTGTTTCAATTAATGCTTCTTTCTCCTCCCTTCTTTTTTTTGCGGACTTGCTCAATGTCCTGTGAGTATCTGCATAGACGTCTAGTAGCATAGCGAACGTTTAAGCTCCTATTTGCTAGCCGAAAACAGATACATATGGTCTAACTGTGCGTATGTGTGTGTCAGCCTCAGTCGTCTTTGATGGATTTGATGGATGCAGTCCCTGGAGGTCCTGTTGATCCATGGGGGGCAGGAGCAGGAGGAGCAGCAGCAGCAGCAGCAGGAGCAGCAGCCGCCCCTGTCTCAGACCCTTGGCAAGGCTATGGTAAATCTGGTGTGTATACATTCACACACACACGTTTGTATTCTTCTAATTAATCTTTACATCAGTTTGTTACTTATTTTAAACACTTCAGCCAAGTGTTTAGGTATGTGTCCCCCTATCCTCCACCCCCCAATCGTGTTGACCAGATGGTCTCTCACCAGGCCTACTCAGTCCTCCACTATTAGTTTCTCTATACATTCTGCTCTGTATCTTTTGCCTTGACTGTTTGTGTCGCACACTCCATATCTCTTGCTGCCTCACTTGGCGGCTGTAACCGGTGTGGTGTCTGAGAAATGCAGCCAGGCTGGTAGTAGTGCATTCCTGTGTTCTCTAAACAAAGGGGCTCAGTATGCAGATTTGCAGGTGGAGCACCCAGTGTGCCCATCAACAGATCCGTTTCCTCTGCTGTCAATCTCGACCGCCTTCTACAGAGCGTACCGAGTAAATCTCTATATACAAATATACATTTGTATATATATTGTAGCTCTCGTATAATAGTGAATATACAGAATTACACAGCCAAACAGCTGCAACTTGTTTAACTACTGCTGAAAAGTGTCAGAGGCTGGTTTTTTTTTCAAATGTACGGACATTTAATTTAAAATTAGCTGTGATGTGGTGAACTCGAATGATGTGGAGGAGGCGTTCAGTTGCTTTGCAGTGTCATTGTCCCATCACTTGTTCTGCTTCTTTGTCCAGGCCTGTAAAAGACTAAACAATGTGAATTGTGTATCTAAGCGTGGCTCTTTGTGTGTGCGTGTACGTGTGTGTGTGTGCAGGTAGTGCCACTAAGCCAGCAGCTCCTGTGGATCCCTGGGGTCTGCCAGCTTCTGCACCATCAGTCTCTCCCGTGAAGAACAGTGACCCCTGGGGGTCAAGCCCTGCTCCTGCAGTGGCTGATCCATGGGGCTCAGGGCCTGCCACTCGTCCCAAAGCCCCTGGCCCAGGTACACACATTCACACAAACCTATTTGATGCGTTTTTAATGTGCTAAGTCAGGAAAGTATTTTTCCCCCAATTGTTCACTGGAAGTAAGTGGAACTATGTACAGTGGTGAAGAAAGTTTTTAAAGAGAGAGAGTGTGTGTGTGTGTGTGTGTGTGTGTGTGTGGTGAAATTTCCTGTGCTTGACCCAAAGCCTGTGATTTCTGATTTTACCAAATAGGGTCTTTTGATCTCTTCTCTGCATCAAATGGTACCTCTAAGGATGACATGGAGGACTTTGATAGTCTTCGCTCTTCCATGATGTCAGGTATACCTCTCATGGCTTTAATGTGAGATTTATTTCTACATCTCACACTTTTCTTTTGAACCATATAATCGGCTAGACTTCATTGCATGGGATTTTTTAAAAGACGTGTATAGGGGTGCCGAAAAACAATCGATTCTTTTACAAGTCGCGATTCCTAGTCCTGGCAATTCTGAATTTATTTAAAATGCTAAAAAATCTATTTTAAAATGTGTTGAAGTTTTATTTCTTGCCACTCCTACTGAAGTCTATGTTTACTTCTGTATTAATATATTTTGAGTCATTTGTTTTATTTTGCATTAATATATTTTGAGTCATTTGTTTAGCCAGGCAGTTAAACTAACCTAATACTGGTCATTTAAGTTACTTAATCTTATGCACAATCCTATTTTTGGTGTAAAAAGGTTTGATACGATCAGGAACCTAAAAGTATTATTTTAAATAAATGTACTATTTGTTTACATTGTCTCTTCATCTTGTCAATCACATAATTTAAACAAAATTTGTAACCATTTAAATAGAAAAATCGATCCTGAATCGAAAATCGGTTCTGAATCGAATCGTGACCCCAAAAATCAGAATCAAATTGAATCGCCAGACACTGAGATTCACACCCCTAGTTGTGCATATGAATGACCTTCTGCTGACTGTAGTTGAATGGTATGGCTTTTTGTTTTTTTTGTTTTTTTTACCAGGTGGTGGTAAAGCAAGCTCAGTAATGCCCTTACAGACCAGCAAGTCTGCCAGCCCTGACTTGTTCGACCTGCAGCCCAGTGCCATAACCAGAAAAACACCTGAGTCTTTCTTGGGTCCTAACGCAGCTCTGGTAAACCTGGACTCTCTGGTCACCAAGCCTGCTCAACCAGCTCCTGTTTCAAATCCTTTTCTTGCTGGAGGTATGTCTGATTTATACCTGCTGCACGTACCAAGTGTAATGAGGTTAGGATTTATGGCACCAGACACTATTTATGCTTCTGAAGACCTTGGATATATTTTTCTTGTAAATTTCTTAGCAAGACGTCACTGTCTGTGTGAAATCAAACTTGCCTCACTCTGTTTCTCTCTCTGATGTCTTTTCTTAGGAGCCACTCCTGCCCCCCCTCCAGCTCAAGTCAACCCGTTCCAGGTGAACCAACCCCAGCCACCCACTCTCAACCAAATGAGAGTAAGCCCCATGATGGGCCTGACAGGCCAGGGATTTAGCAGCCTGGCCCAGAGAAGCAATGAACCCATGCCCTTGTCCTCTCTGCCCCCTGCTGGTGCTGTGGGCATGGGTCCTATGGGTGTCATGGCTCCTGTCGCTCCAATGGGTCAAATGATGCCAAGCATGGGCATGCCAGCCTCCACATCGATGCCACAGCCGCTGATGAGCGGCGTGATGCCGCCCGCAGGCACCGCAGCCCAAGCCGCCGGCCCCACTAATCCCTTCCTGTTGTGAGGAACAATATAGGCTCTCATCGCCTGTCTCCCTCTCCCGGCTCCTTTCCTATAGTATGGACAGCATACTGTTGTGTTCCCCAAACCAATGTGCTATTTTGAGACTTTCTGGAGTAGCAGTGGTGTTTACAGTTTTTACATCGGCAGGAGATGCCGTCTTTGGCGGTAGGTACCATAGAGTGATTGGTATTTTATTTTTCTAAATTTACTCGAATGGACTGCCAGCGATTGATTACTGTGTCTCTAGGTGTGACTTTCTCACCACTCTTAGTCTACGGTCGCTTTCTGAAAGACAGCCTTGCGTTTAAAAAAAAAAAAGGCACTCTGATTTTTAAATTTACTCCGAATCGCTCGTTTTCTTAATGGAGGCTTAAAACTCTGCTTTCTCTCGTTTAATTTTCTAATCTTTAGTATTTCCAAGCTAACCCGTTTGAATCAAAACAGCGCAAACGTTCGACCCGGTGCATATACACTATGTGTATTTTACAGTACGTTATAAGCAGACACATTTTAGAGGACACTATCAGTTTACATGGTGATAATTTTGATGTTCTAAGCAGGGATTTTGCACACACTTTTTTTTTTTTTTTCTTCTCGTTTTTGACTGTTGGCTCACCGTTAGTCCTTAGCTCTGCTCCGATCAACCAGTTTTAAGTTAAAAGGGGGTGGGGGCAGCTTAGGACGAGGAGACTTTTATCCCCAAGATTTGCCTGTTGAAGCAGTTTCAAATCTGATGCGTTGGAAGACGAACTTCATAGTGAAGTGGAGGGGATTTTTAATGCATGGTATGGAATTGGCCACCATATCATACCATAACTCAACTTTTTATAAATACATGACAACCTTGCGAGTGTTTAGACCTTGCGGATTGGTTTTTAAGGGCCGTTTCCATTCGTTACTGCTGCAGAGAATTACCCTTTACACAGCTTCTCACTTCGTCCTTGTGGCGACCGAGCTAATCTACGAGCAAGTCCACTTCTAATACTAATGATTAGTGTTCAGTCAGCTAGCTTTTTTTTTTTACTGATGTGTAAACAAGCTTCGGTGGTCTTGTCGGGCTGTGTGTAGTGGTGGTAATGTTTTAGTTACGATCGACAGAACAAAGGGAATTGGCGTTTAGTTTATCAGGTTCTACTACGTCTACTGTTAACAATATAACTAATCACTTTTACCCAGTGCAATCAGTTTATATAGCGTATGTTTAAATAGTGACATATTTATCAGCGCTTTCCATTACAGTCCATGGTGTGTGTGTGTG
>JAOVVF010000029.1:13388027-13406612 GCA_028565595.1 Duopalatinus emarginatus | reverse complement strand
CATACAGTACACATACAGTACACATACAGCATTACATTAAATACAAAACAGCACCTTCTTATATCACATTTCACGTCTACTGGCTAATATGTAATACACACGACAAACAAGAGCCTCTATTATATAACGTCGATGAAAGCCTCATCCAAATGATAGCTCATGAATAAAAGATTGCGTCTTATTTGAGTCCTGGCTCCATTGTTTTATTTATTTATTTATTTATTTTTAGATCAGACATTATAGCAGGGATATAACGGCTAATGAATCCGAAACTCTCCCAGGTCAGTCTGCTTCCTAAGCAGGCTGCACTTTATACACAGACGTATGTCTTTTTAATTTCGTTAATAATAATAACTGTTTTGACCAGCAGCCAGTTGGCTACACGGAGATAAATAACGTGCTCTGTTCGATTCGATGTGATGATGGTGGCGTTTAGGTGATTATGTGTCTAAAAGGGATAATCGGCCATTGTTGAATTTCAAAGCCAAGTGGACGGCTGTGTCTTTTTTTTTTTGACTCAAAGGTGGACGGCTTTTTATCTTCTGCAGTAATGAATTTATATGATGTGGGTGGGTGGGGGTTTGAGGAGGACATGTTTAATTAGGTCCTTTTGAAAACCACCTGCTCTTTGAGGGCTTTTGTATGAGAGCCGTGACTCTGCTGTGGTGCAAATGAAGAGATAGGGAAAAAAGGCAGGTTAACAGGCCCGTGCGATTCTCGAGCTTCTAACCCCCAGCACGCCCACGTGCTGTCTTCTCATATCTGACAAGCCATGGCTTCTCTCACATCTCCCTGCCTCCTTCCTGGTTCCTCCCCACCTTCTTGCAAATCTTGGATAGGCTACAAATACCGTAGACTATGAGGGGTTTTTTTTTTCCTGCTCTCCATAGCAATGCACTATGAATTATTTCACTGGAAATAGTGGAGGTGAAATCAGTAAAAAGAAAGTGATGGCTTTTCTGATCTAAATGCATAAAGGTATGATAGGCAAGTAAGGAAAGTGTGTTTATATATTCATCCTTGGTTTAATAAAAGATGAGCTGAGCTGTCACATGATGAAGCTGGCTGCATCGGAGAAAGAGAGGAGCTCTAAGCATCCGAGTGAAATCTGCCCTTATATGATAGTAGAACTGCAGAGGTGGTAGTGTGCAGGAAAGGGGGCTGGCTGACCCATATTGAGTTTGATCTCTGTAAAAACAATTTTTTTATTTTTTTTTTAAAAGAGAGAGATATTTTTAAACGGACACGTTGGAAATTCGTCCTTCCTGAGTGCAAAAAAAAAAAAAAAAAAATCAATCTGCTGGACCAAGAACACGTTTTACGTCATTTCCCAACTCGTGCATTACTTTGTGATCATGTCCAGATATCAAACAGACAGATTCCCTGACCACATCCATATCATTGTAATAATTCACAAACAAGATGCTACCAAAATATCGTATAGCTTGCCAGAGATGGCCTGTGGAGGAGGGGTGGACGCAGACCGAACGCATCCTGCATTGTACCATGTTGTCATAGCACCATCCTTTTATCCAGGTCTTTGTCTGCACCTCGGTTGCAGCAACCCCGATTCCCTTTGTCAGCTGGATCTGTCTTCACCTACTTGAAATACCCATACAGACAGCTGCGCTCATCAACAGCAATTACATATAAGCAAATGTAGCAGTTAAAGCCTGTAGAAGCCCTTTATTTACTGATAACTGATAATGCAATTAGCTCTTTACAGTATATACCTACTGTCAGATAGCCCAGAGACACATTCTTTTAGTTGAGATGACATCAAATATGTTGCCTGGCTGTCTTACAAGTGACAGAAGAAAATTGGCAGTGCCTTGGATGCAAAGACTTTACATAAAAAAGGGCTATTTCGAGCTTATCATCAGATCTTAATAGATTAGTCATGTCTTATTGGCCATTTTTAATACTAAGATTAACCGCGAGACAGATTAGATCCCTGATCAAACATTGCCTCAGCAATAACACTGGTCCAATATCCTGCCTCTGGAAATGATAGTTCATCAGAGTGCAAACATAAACCGATCTGTCATAACATTAACACCACGAAGCCACAGACGGGTGAAGCGAATAACAATGATGATCGTATTACAGTGGGATATTACGCAGCAAATCCACAGTTAGTTCTTAAAGCTGTTGTGGTGTCAGCTGGAAAAATGGGCAAGTGTAAGCATCGGAGCGACTTTGATGAAAGCCAAATTGTGATGGATAGATAGACGAGTGATCTCCAGAACAGCAGGTCTTATGGGGGTGTTCGCAGTATGTGACAAGTGATATCACCAAAAGTGGTCTAAGGAAAGACAACTGGTAAACTGGAACCTAAGACTCACTTGTGTTTGTGTGTGTGTGGTGATGATGGTGGTGGTGGTGGTGGTGGGTGTCTTGTGTAGTACATGCCTGGATAGGTCAGAGCTGTTATGGTGGGTGTGTAGGCAGCTGGTATTAATGTTACGGCTGATCCGTGTAAAATTTGTTTTACAGTCTTTTGGCGTTTCACTTGCCAAATCTGAACGACCAAATCTGCTGTTTACATGCTGTACACCAATAATCAGATACTTCAACGGTCCTTTTTTTGCCTCTCAGCCTGATCAGCATGATCACATGATTATACTTTTCCTAATTCTATTACTTATTTGTTCATTTGTTCATTAGTCACAATCCTGATTTATTTTTATCAGCATCCTGATCGAAGATATTTCTGAAGCCTAGGTTTGGAAATTGTATTACGTATTTGATGTTTCCTTTAAACCTTTTCGTAAACACATCTATCTTTCACCGACTAAATAGATGATTCCAATAATAACAATAAAAATAGGATTGTGTTCCCGTTCGCGCTGTATTCAATCACAGGAGCCTGAAGCAGCTCTAAGCCTCTGTAAGCGGTAACAATGGCTCCGTGGTTAAAGTTTTGGGCTGCTGATTAAAAGCCTAGCTCTATCAATCTAACACTTTTGGGGCCCTCGAGCACAAGTCTTAAACCGCGAGTGTTTAGCTTGAATGTAAATCTCTTTGGATGAAAGTGTTTGCCGAATAAATCTAAAGAATGGTACAGGTACACTGTTAAAGAGACGACATCTGTACCACTGAATATCATACACGTCATTGTTATTTGTAATAAATAAACGTATACCCATCCCGAAGAGAGATTTTAAAGGACAAAGGTTGCTTAGCAACTTTCTCTTCGCCCTTCTCTTCTTTTGCTTTGCAGTAGAGGAGACAGCGTGACTTGGTATTATTGTACCTTTCACACCAAAAACTGCACTTTCCTTAGCTCTTTAAACCCTCAGTCACATTAGAGACCACAAACCTGAGCATCTACCGACATGGATAGCCTGCATCAAAATACACACCCACTAGTCATGATAACTTCACCTAAACGCAACTAAATGGACCTGATATGCAACCGTGTGGTGATGTGGTTATGTCAATATTTGATTTCAGAATGGAGGAAGTGGCATGACAGGAATCGTGATGATATTTTCAAGATGCAGACGGAATACAAATTATGGAGCAGGGCTACTTTACATGAGCCTCGTAGACAAAGTAAAGCGCTTCGTCGAAGCATATTGTTGATTGCCTTTCAGACAGAGCAATAAAACACTTTAGCTAATCATGCTGAGCTTGTTAAATGATTTATGCTTGACAGACCTGCCTTTTAAATACACTAATATTATTCACCACGGGTGGCATATGCAAGACCACACACATGGGGCAGCCGTGGCTCAAGATTAAAGAACTCGGCTGGAAGGTTGCCGAATTGATCCCTGTATGTACCGACGATAAGTATTCCGGCACCATGCATTTAACCCCCCAACTGCTCCTTAGGCACAATGGATAGGGCCTCCTCAACAATCTGGTGTGTGTAAGTGTCTATGTGCATGCACTGTAGGTCAATTACTTTATTTCATACATGCACAGCAGCAAGCATAGTCCTATTTTTAATAATAGTCACAGCAGTCATAGAAGGGATAGCTGTAGACTTGTGATAAGGTGTAATTATGGTTAAGGAACCAGCCTTGTGACTGGAAGGTCCCTAGTTCGATCCAAATACCAAAACGATTGAAGTGCCCTTAAGCAAGGCATCAAACCCCCATTTGCTCCCCGGGTGCCATAGATAGGGTTGCCCACCACTCCGGGCAAGTGTACTCACTGCCCCCTAGTGTGTGTGCTCACTAGTGTGTGTATTGTGTGTAAGCTTTAACTAGTGTGTACAAGCACTGTGGTCAATGAGTGGTTCAGTATTTAGGCACTACCAAGCGTTCCCATATCCGCTCCGGTGTACGTTTCAAACGTGCTGTCATTCAAGAGCTGATTAGCAATCTGCACCTCCATGAAAGCCGTAATAAAACATTATAGAACAGGTTGCCCTAAACAGTGTGTCCCGCATTGAGACAGCCTGTGTCAACAAGTGATCAAAGATAATTGTGGCTTTGTTAAAACACCGAACTGAGCTCGTGTAAACAGAGGCATTTGTGTTCCATGGACTCAAGACTGATGGCGAATACCAATGTGAAGACCTGTCAAAACACTTCATAGATCCAACGCACTAGGACCTAGAGCTTTCACACTCCGTAAAGGTGAACAGCATGAAGGGTCCCATCCAAAACAGGCCCGGGAGGAATGTGGTGTTTACATGAAAGCAGGCGTGCTTTCTCATTGTGCAGGAGCACATGTTCTTCTCCAGCCCGGACATCAGTCTGCCTGTGAAGTCTCCAACCTCCGACAGCTCTAGAAAACAGGAGTGTTTAATAAGACGTACAATAGACGGACAATCTGATTTCCTCGGGTTGCTCATGTTCCTGCGACTACAGTTTTTTAACTCGATCCAGGACAGACAACGGTTTTGTCCAATCAGATTTAACGTCTCTGTGTGATGTAATTTCAAGTGTGACCATGAAAAAGGACGGCAAAGATACAAACCGTGCATCACATTCCTCGTGACAGTTGAGCCTACGTGCTATGTTAGTTCAGTAAAACATAAAACTGCAAAAAAAAAAAAAATGACGATACGATATCCTTACCAACGACGTGCTGGAAAATGTCCGGTGCTTCTTGAAATGACGTTAAGAAGAGCCCTTTAAGCTGATTGAATAAACAGCATTGATTATCCAGGATCATCATCATGAAAGTTCCTCCAGGAACTGAGCAAGGAAATCAGATCATCCTACATTAGACATACTTCTATCCTCTCTCAGCGAGTCTAACAGAGATGCAATGCACAAACAGTGCTGTTTTTTCTCTGCGATATTGGAAACCCTAAGTCATTTATCCTTTTCTTCGAGTTAACCACTGGACCGAATTGGCCAGGCTGGGTCCGTCTGTCATGCTGAATGGGAGCCGTTTTGGGAACACTAGTTTAATCGACTCAGTCAACAGCTGACACAACAGATGCCAGCCGGCTCTATCAGTACAGCAGATGCATTAAGTACAGATTGGCGTCACTACTCTGGACTCAAATGATGGTTTTGACCCTAATGATCTTTAATCAGTTAAATATTTAAATTAAAAAATATTTTTATTGAACTTCACTTAATGTAGATCCGCCAGATTTACCATAGGAACACTGCCTGTATGGACCTGTCCACTGCACAGACACTTTACAGTAGCTAATCCATGTCTCAGTATGTTTTTTAAGAGGTAGGAGAAAACCAGAGAACCCTGAGGAAACCTATGCAGAGGTGTAGGAAAGAAACAAAAACAGCACACAGAGGAAAAAAACAGAGCTCAGGACTGAACATGGTTATTTTGCCATTCTGCAGTATCTGTGTTACATAATTTGCCAGCAGCCTGTGTGTTGGAAAATGTAACCTGATTTAGACATGCTGTCCATCCAAATCCTCTACGATAAGGGTTTGTAACTGTGCTCAGTGGATCAGCGCTCAGTCAATCTTGCCGCTTGTTTGTATGCCTCCTTCTCTGTCAACTCCCTGCACCGACCCTCTCAAGAGTCGACGCCCCATCGTCTCGCAAGAACTATATGCCATCACTGAGCTATTGCTGTGTTGTTGCATCACTCTGCGTGAGTTGTATACTTGAGCTGCTAATTCGATGATGTGTGAGATGTATGTCACGAATTCAGCATCGAGCAAACTGGATGTCATGGATTCACTGCTCACCGGGAGCCACTCATCACAGACACGTTGTTGAGAGGCCTTCAGAGGAGAGCGTTTGTCCAGTGGATTTGAATCAGTAAGGAAAATGGGGGGAATTGTGGCATTGTTTCCCACTTGTGTACTAGGAGTTGCTTAAGGAGTTGCGGACATGTACGCGTATAAGTGTATTACGCGAATCTGCAGTAACGTCTATTTCACAGCTGTATCTGGAAGACTTTATACATCCGGTACTATTGTCAGTGATCCTGCGAGCTTTACAGATCTCTGTGTACGTTGTGCTTATGCACAGAGAACGTGTGTTTAATTTGTAATCTGATTCCGCACCATAAATCACTGCTTCTCTTTGTCAGAATGCGAAGTGAGCACTGAATCTTTTCATAAACTGGATAAAGAGAGGACCACGCAGTCCTTCCCAATCCCATTTGCCATGGACAAATAAAAGCCGTCAAACAGTCATTACTCTCTCCCAGGCAGGTACAGGCAGGCTGCTGATCAGGCTTATTGCTTTCGCAGTACATGGAAGGACTGCATGCATCCCTTTTAACAAGCATTATCAAAACAGATTATGCTTTTCCCTTTACAATTTATGCACAATGCCAGGGAACGTATTAGTGATGCTTAATAAAACTGTCTCCACACGGATATTAATCATAGCCTACCCATTAGTGAGGTTAAATGACCAGGCGTAGCTGTTGGTGAGATTACTGTCCGGAAGATCTCTGATACTTTTGCAAGAGTGTTTAGATCATCTGCATTTTACAGTGTATAAGCTTATAATCTAACGCCTCAGGGCGTCAGCGGTTAATAGTCGTAAAACCTGTCATTCAGTAACTACGATGAATTATTCAGTAACTGCGCTGACAGTAAGAGGAAAGGCTCCTGGGCATAGAAGGGGTTAAATCTAAAACAATAAATCCTTTTTTTTTTTAACAGGAAATCCATAAAGAGATCTCGACGGATTCCTGGGCAGTAATGCATGTGCTGGATTGTAATAATGTGAATAAGTGAGAGTGATATGCAGAGGATAATACTGTGATTGACTCATATAGCCCGTGACAGCTTAACCGTGCTGTCATGACGTGAAATCTTCTGGTTCTTTTGTTCACATCACTTAGTTTACAATGCACTTATGAGCAGGTCAACTGGATACAGATACCTCCTCAGAGATTCAACGCCGAAGCTCACAACCTTTCACAAAAAGAGAGTAGACCTCTCTTTTAAAACCAACCATTCACCATATATAGATCATAGAGAATGTATATATCAATACATATATACACTTCTGGCCCAGTCATCTTGCCATTACAATTTGGTCCTTGTCAAAGTAACTCGGCTCAGATTTTCTTGTTACAGTTGAATCTGTTAAGGAGTGATATACACATCAATTCTCAAAGTTGACATGCTGGAAACAGAAAAAATGGGCAAGCGTAAGCATCTGAGTGATTTTAACAAGGATCATATCGTCATGCTTAGACAACTGGATCAGAGCATCTCTAAAACATCAGGTCTTGTGAGGTGTTCCCAGTGTACAGTGGATAATACCTACCAAAAGTGGTCCAAGGAAGGACAACCGCTGAACCAGTGACAGGGTCATGGGAGCCCAAGTCTCATTCATGAGAGTGAGAATAGGGTGTGAAAGGGAAGCCCGTGTGGTTTGATCCCACTGATGATCGACAAAAGGATCAGCTGCTAACGTCTTGGTGCCAGATACCTTCAGAGCTCTTGTGCAGTCGATGCTTCAGCAAGACAGAGGTGGTGTTAACGTTATGGCTGATCGGTGTATTTACATCATTAATACACAAAGAATGGAACAATACCATAGTGATTATAGTTTTCAGAAAAGCAGAACATAATAAATGAAACAAAATCAGCGCTAGTTTAAAAGATTGTGGCAGCACGCTTAGGTATATAATGACAAATTAAAACAGTTCCTTTAATGCTTGTGCCTTTACAGTAGAGATGCTCTGAAATGGTAGTAAAACTGGTGGTGTAAAAACACCAGTACAGGAAATGAGCTTGTGGAAATACTCTGTAGGCAAAACTCCAAACTCAGATGAATGTTCCTCTAACCATAATTTGGCATCTCTACAGGTGTATGTTGATGCATTGTCCTGTTGGAAGAGGACAAACCCATCAGAATAAATGCAGGACATAAATGGGTGTAACTCATCAGAAAGGAGACACAGGGGATCCGGTCTCATGACCAGAAGGTCACGAGTTTGATCCCCACACAGGGCAACACACAACTGAGGTGTCCTTGAGCGAGGTACATCAATCCCCCAACTGCTCCCCGGGCACTGTGGTTTGGGCTGCCACCCGCTCCGGGCATGTGTGTTTACTGCCCCCTGGTATTCACTGGTGTGTGTGTGTGTGTGTGTGTGTGTGTGTTTCACTGCACGGATGGGTTAAATACGGAGGTCACATTCCTCTGTGTGCAGGCGCAGTAGGCAAATAGTTCACTTTCACAAAGTGTTCACCTTTTAAGAGATGTTTGTAGACGTCCCATGGAATACCAGCTAATAATTTCATAGATGTCTGTTGCTTTATATACACACTGGCAGATGCAACCAATGACGGACACTGCACTTTTTCTGCTCCTTCAGTGTATTAGAGTGTGATAGAGCCATAACCTGTAAGGGATCCTGTAAAGTGCACATTCTTGAAGGGAAAATGGTTAAACCTTTTGTTTTTATGAAGAGTCTTACAAATACGTGTCTTTATATCTGAGAGAGCTCCAAGTAGAATCCTTTTAGGGAGCTAAGAACCCTTACATATCCACTGAACCCTTGAAGGTTTCTTTTTCTAATAGAGTAGTATGACTGGAATCCTGATAGACAAAGCAGAAAGCTTTGGGCAGTGAATGGATCGTCCTCTGTTTCAGAAACTGATACAGTGAAGTGTCAGAAAAACTGGCATAGCAGTCTAATAGTTGCTAGGTACCCCACGGGTGGAGAAATACAACAAGATATGGAGTCCACGAGCTTGTGGTAATATTCTGTAGGCAAGCCACACTAGCCATGGCCTAGTGGTTAGAGAACCAGTCTCTTGACTGGAAGGTTGTGGGTTTGATCCCCGCCCAGGGCAAGATACGACTGAGGTGCCCTTGAGCAAGGCACCCAACTCCCCCAACTGCTCCGCGGGCGCCATGGTTTGGGGCTGCCCTCTGCTCCGGGCAAGTGTGTTCACTGCCCCCTAGTGTACACTGGCGTGTGTGTGTTTTGCTGCACGAATGGGTTAAATCACATTCCTCTGTGTGCAAGCACAGTAGGCACATAGTTCACTTTCATTTCATTTCACCAGACTTTCTGCAGAACAGTCAACAATTCTGAGATCTGGTGACTTCGATAGGAATGGCAAAA
The DNA here is from genome assembly GCA_028565595.1 of Duopalatinus emarginatus. Taxonomy (NCBI): domain Eukaryota; kingdom Metazoa; phylum Chordata; class Actinopteri; order Siluriformes; family Pimelodidae; genus Duopalatinus; species Duopalatinus emarginatus. The sequence continues at coordinate 13,397,125 of JAOVVF010000029.1, read as the reverse complement.
CCCCAAACTCCATCAAATGTTTCTCTAACTATAATTTGCCGTCTCTAGACGTGTCTGGTGGTGTATTTGTCCTGTTGGAAGATGTGTTTGTAGATATACCAAAGGTCTGATGGAATTCCAGCTAAACAAACCCTATACCATTATGAATCTTCAATAGATGTCTATCGCTTTATATACACACTACCGGGTTGCAGACAGTGACGTTCTGGGTGGCATTGCTATGTATTTTGCATAAGCTTATCTGTGCTTACCTGGTACTTCAATATACAGTTAGGCAGACTTATGTTATCTGCTTAATAAGGTAAACATGCATATCGAAGAATAATGCAAGAACGAATAGTGCTTGAGGCTCTCCTGCTCAGATATGCAACTATCATCAGTGAGGGAGGTCAAGCAAGGAGCTTCTGACCGCCATGAAATGACGGATTTCAGCCGTGCTATCTCCAGATGGCAGTTTGTGATGCAGTCCTGTCATGAGTGGACATGATAGTCAGTGCCTCATACAGCTTTAGTAGTGCTTATGCTTTGTTAAAAAGCTGCCCTGTGGGGAGATTTATTGTTGTCTTGCTCATGCCAAAAATCTCTCCAGACATACTTTACAAGGTACATAAAAACGTCTGTGATATGAAACATGTAGCGCATCCAAACTTTCAAACACATAAGAAAGGACTGTCTGGTAGCCACAGTCCGAAGTGAGTAAACATGAGAGTCGGATCTGCGGTGAAAATAGGCAGGTGTGAAAGAAGGAGGTGCGACGAAATGGCAAATGGCGTGTTTGTGTTGCCGTCCTGCAGATTCAGGGTCAATCGGGTCGATCCTGACTTCGGGTCTGCGTGAAGTTTTAAATGCTGTCTTTATGCCTGGGTTTCCTTCAGGTTCTCTCTAGGTTGACTAATGCATGAATGAGTTCGTGAATGTTTATCGATGGTGCCTTGGACCACCAGAATAGGCCTGGGATTTGTTGTGACCCTGAGCAGGACGAGGATAAAGCCCAGAATAAATAAAGAGTCAATATTCATTGAAACAGACACAATAGAACAATCTGGAACAATCCAGATGGGTTTACAGTTATATTAATTTCATTATGCGATGCCAAAACATTTTGGCAAGCCAGTAGCTGAGGACATTTGGCCTGTTGAGGATTAAGTGGCCATTTTAATTATATCTACACATAACTAAGTGGTGCCGTGGCTCAGTAGAAGGACGACGCTGTCGGTGTCTGTAATTCTGCATGCTGTTCTTTTCACAGACAGCTTTTCTCTCCGTCAGGCTGCTCATGTTAGCAGTTGGTTTTTCCCCTCTAACTGAACTTTCATACTTTCACCAGGCCGTTAGTGTTAAAGCTGTGGATAATGTATGTAATGGGTTACTTATCAGTTTTCTTTAATTCTGTAAAGAAATTAATGTTTAACCCAAATGACTACCTTTTCAGAGTAGTCTAGTCAGTTCTCCAGGCTTGCTCAGATTCTTTGCATTGTATACTCATGTGTATTCAGGCAGGGAGGAGAAATATACTCTTTATAGTATCTCAGCCCATCAGCAGTCAGATGTACAGGTGTGAGAAGCGACAGGCTGTAGCACCATGCTTCAATAAGACTGTTATCTCAGCTGGATCCAGACTTCCCCATGCTCTTTATCTGTCCCCTCTTAGCAGTGTGCCGCTTTGGATCACAACACACATTTAAACCTCACACGCCGTCATACCTCATGAAAGCGGTTTTATGTGAAAGAGAAGACTGAAACGATATGCCTGGTCGTACCTGGTCTTTGTTTGATACTCTATATACGGACGTCTGAAGTGGTGTCTTTGTCATAAATCAGCATATATGCACACTTCATTCAGAAGCCACTGAGGTGAACAAAAGCTATTACAGTAATTCAGCTTCCTGTCTTCATGCATAGCTGCTCCTTAGAGCATATATTCGACAGTGTGCGTCTAAAAGTGTGCAGCAGCCTCTTGACTTGAAGTCTTATACTACTAATATTTTTGGTGGTTACATTTCTTTCAGAGGCATCTTTACAATAATAATAATAATAATAATAATAATAATAATAATAATAATAATAGTAAAAACAATAAAAATAATAATAATGATAATAACACCAACAACAACAGCAATAATAATAATAATAATAATAATAATAATAATAATAGCGAAAAAACAATAGTAATAATAGTAATAATAATAATAACATCAACACCACCATAAACAACAACAGCAATAATAATAATAATAATAATAATAATAATAATAACAACCCTATGTATAATCTATATATTGTCTGTAGTGCAAAAGAGTCGCCAATAAAGGGAATTCCTGATGTGTGTGAACATATTGGCCAGTAAATGTAATTTTTTTTTTTTCTGTTAAGATGACCCTAGGGACATGTTGCCCTACTCTGGCTGAATAGTATGCTGACAGTGGTGCTTGCATGTGCCTGGTCTACAGTCCAGACCCTCAGTCTTCGATCCTGTAAGAAGACAGGTCACAGAAATCAGGTTTATTTATTTATTTGTTCTTATAGTACAGTCCTACAGTCATTCTGATCAGAAGATGGTTTCACCGTCTGTTCATGTGTCAACCGATGAGCTTAGGAATTTCCTTTTGGGTGGATTAATTACCTAGTATAAAGATGTGTGCTAACATAGGGCTTCATCTTAACACTGTCATCCATCTGCCCTTTCTGTGTTTCATTACCTTTATGCTTCACTGCCCAGCCAAAAACAAGTCACACTCAGATATTGTGTTGGATGCCTTTAGCTTTGTTTATGGCAGGCATTCGCCTTGGCATGGTTTCCATCTCAGGCAACATCACAGCATTCATTTCCATTCAGGATGGCAGACGGGAGAGCCGAACCACTCTGTAAAGTCATCTCCAGCATATCAAAAAGACTAGGTTAGGACAGTGTGTAAATTCTCATGCTCCCTGAATCACTATTTGACTACTTGAGTCTGATGAATCTCGGCATTGTTGTCCTGGAATATGGCCGTGCATTTATCAGGGACAGAAAAACAAATCCATTTGTGCTATAACCTGCTCATTCAGTACATTCAGGTAGTCAGGTGATTTTATTTTATTTCCACATAACATTACTAGGCATTGACCTGACCACTTAAAGCAAACCCAGATCATAAAACTCAGAGACTCCAAATCCAAAAAGTGACCTTTTTTTTATTCCAGGCAGTGTATATACTATAGGCATTTCAGCTCAGCCTCAGCAGTAGATACAATGATCTTCTCACAGACCATTTCTAACTGCCCTGGGAAGATGCCTGATTTATTTTTAATTAAGCGTATAGCGTCACTGCTGTAAAGGATATCGTATATCGTATGTAAAATTATGTATAGGCAAACCAGCTGCTTATATTCGAGACTAATGAGAGGCTGTATTTTGATTTTTATCTGTGATATTCAACCAGAAGGTACACTATACGGTCAAAGATTTGTGGAAATCTAAGCATCTTTATATGGTTCCTCCCTATAGAACTTGTAGGCTGTGGCATTACAATTTGTTCTGACTGGAACTAACCGGCCGAAACCTTTTTTCAGCATGTCTGAAACTTGGGGCTCAGCTGATGGTGGTGGTGATGCCCCTGCTCCGGGTGGTGCGACTGAGGAGCAGGAGCAGCAGCCGTACCCTGCCCTGGCGCCTGTCATCTTTTTCTGCATAAAACAGACCACACGGCCGCAGAGTTTGGGCCTCTGGGTGGTTTGTAACCCATATCCTTTATTTCCACCACCCCCAGTCTTAAGTCTTTAAACTTGCACTCCATTTAGATGAAATCATCATGGTCCATAAAATCCAGCCTATACAATCTATACTGTACTATACTGCCAGTTATAATTTTTTTCTCTTTTTTTGCAATTTATATGAAAAAAAATTGTGTGAACCGACCTCAACTCCACCTTTGGGATGAACGCTGATGGTACCCAGCCTTCTCACTTGGCGTCAGTTCTGGATCTCACGAATAACCAAGAATCCCTACAGACACGCTCCAGAATCTAGCGGAAAGCCTTCACAGAAGAGTGGAGCTTATTAAATCGGTAAAGGGACGACTGACTTTGCGTTAACGAGCATTGGAATCAGCACCATGGCTGGATTACTGACCGGGCCAGTGGGGCCAGTGCCCAGGGGGCCCCTGGCCCAAAACATTTTGCGATGCCTATAAACATTTATGATACAATATATTTTTGTTTCCGAGGGCCCTCCATTTTAAGGATCCTTTGACTATTATGCTAACCCTTATGAAAATGGATGAGGCGTTGTGGCACTGCTCTGACTTCGACTTCTGACTATTAGGGGTCCTGGGAAAGAGGGGTATATTTTTAAAGGGCCCTGGTTATGAGAGCCCCTGCCAGGGGGCCCTAGAGAAGAGCGTTCATTCTCCAAACTGGCTCGTATTAAGAATGAACTCAGGATTAGGATGCGCCAAAACCGCCTGAACTCACTGTCACTTCTGGTCATTGAATCAGATTTGCAACTCTTTGCCCAGAGGCCCAGACTATCCTTAATCCGTCCTTGATCAGCACATATGGGTATGATGATATTTAGGTTATATATAATGTATAGTATATTGTTTTCTCACTGACGGACCAGAGGAAGGGGTTGTTGGTTCGAGCCTCGCTCTGGTCTTGTCTGTAAGAAGTTGGGTGTGTTCTCCCTGTGTCTGTACGGGTTTTCTTGGGGTGCTCTGGTTTCCTTCAATTGGATGCCCTAGGATGCCTTAGGGCAATTGGATGCCCTAACATGCCCTCGGTGTGAGTGAAGGGGTGTGTGTGTGGTACCCTGTGGTGGATTGAGGCTCTGCTTATGGGGTATTCCTGCTGTGCTTTGTTCCCAATGATTCCGGGTGGGCTCCGGACAAACCTGACAGACTAAACAGACAGGATATTGCCAAAAACGAGCATTTTTGACTAATAAGAGCTTTATGTTAGCTCAAGTGTGTCCAGATTAGAATAACGCTATAATAAAAAAAACAGGAGGTTATACCGACTGTCATAAAGATGAAGGGTGGATGGAGACCAGAAGTGTAAATGTGATCGGGTTCGGAGGCGGCAGTCACGTGACGGCGCTGCCGGTACAGCAGAAGTTTGGCGCGTCAGAGCGAGCGAGGATCCCGAGCAGGACGCACGCACGGAGACGTGTCCGCGGCGTGCGAGCAACGTGTAGCGTGTTTTCTCTATAGAGTCGCCTACACCAGTGGTTAATATACACGTTTTTCCTTATATATCATTAATTGAATGCTGAATCCGTTTTGGAGCAGTGCGTCTCTGGTGGCAGACTAGAAAACAAAGCGTTTAAAGGGAACAAAAAAGAAAGCAAATGGACTGCACTGAGGAAGGGAGCTTCTCCAGCAAGGATTCTCCTGCGCTACACTGAAAGTGAAGGAGATGCTTATGGGAACGTCCGATTCCTTATCTATAAGGTGGGTCACTTTTAATTCACGTCTAAATAAACTCAAAAACCTGGGTTTAGAAGTTTTAAAACCGGTGTTTTTGTGTCATTTTAGTGTCCACACACTACACAAGTCAGTGCGCTTTTTCCTCTGCAGACTCTCTGTTCCGCTTTTCTCCGACGCGTCTTTGCGCATTATTTCTCTTCCCCTGAAACAACATTCACACCATTTAAACTCCTATTCAGTTAGTAAAAACTGACCCACGCCACACTGCGTGATCGGATCTGATCTAAAAGTGACAATGTTGTCCTGAGCCACATTTTGTTGCAAAATGGAAACATTACGTAAACATTGTGTAGGTTCAATTCAACACTGTGGATCATGTTGTCCAGCCTGTGGAGTGATGTAGACCTGTCAGTGATGTTGGATATATATGTCTATATATATATGTTTTAAAGGACATCTCTGGCAGACGCTCCATCATGACCGATGGCGAAGGGAGAGAGCGCTTTCAGTACCTGGAGAGTGGCGAGGTGAGAGTTCCGGTGGCGGTCTTGTACCGGGCGCACGGTCATGGCCAAGCCGCTGAAGATGAGGACAAAGGCAGCACATGGGGCCCGGATGGCTCTGAAGGCTCTAACAGCTCTGAAACCAGGGGCTCGGCTGATGGTGGTGGTGATGCCCCTGCTCCGGATGGTGCGTCTGAGGAGCAGGAGCAGCAGCCGTACCCTGCCCTGGCGCCTATCGTCTTTTTCTGCATTAAACAGACCACGCGGCCGCGGAGCTGGTGCCTCCGGGTGGTTTGTAACCCATATCCTTTATTTCCACCACCCCCAGTCTTAAGTCTTTAAACTTGCACTCCATTTAGATGAAATCATCATGGTCCATAAAATCAAGTCTATACAATCTATACTGTACTATGCTGCTATTTATAAAGGTTTTTTTTTCTTTCTTTGCACTTTATATGACACATTGTCACATGAGCCCATGGCCTGATTTTGCTATTCTGAGATTCACTAGGATTAGAAAGAAAAGCTTTAAAAAAAAAATCCCAATCTATAGTGTGCTATACATCATTATAAGACCTAATACTCAGGATTTAGCTGCTTGTTGTTTGAAAAGCTTTGACCTTGGTCACATGGTATTTCTTTTTAAGTTGTCCGACTCAGGTTTAAAGGAGAAGGGGTTAACGACAGCCTTTGCCCGTGATAGTTTCCGGACAGGCAAGTTCACAAGATAAGTTCTTCTGATGTTTTCTCTCGCAGTGAGATTTATTTCCCACAGATTCCCCTCTTGGCAATGGTGCAATTGCATTATAAATAGGCTAGCTTAATTATCTGTAGAGAAAAACGGGAAACGAGCTACAAAGCATGTTTTTTCCTCCTTGTGCTTTATGATCTAAAAGTAAATACTCTCATCCCTTAAACACGCCTCATAATCTGCACTCAGATCGTTGTTTCTGTAATTAGGCGAGCACTGGGATTTGCTGGTCTCCTTCCAATGTCCTGTAAACTCCTCCATTTTAGAGCTTTGTTTAATTTCACTATCCAGAAAGAAAGCCGTACCCGTTCCCGCACGACTGCCGTACAGCTGACACAACACGCTGAGTGACAGCTTTGAGCAGCGTAATTACAGGGCTAATTTATGCACCTATCTCTAATGAATTTACTGTTGCTCTCATTATCTGCTGAGGACACAGACAACACCATGTGCAACACTAGCAGGAGCTGTAGCACTCGACAATTTTTATTTATTTATTTATTATTCATTTTTCTTTTTTTTATAAGGGATTTTTTCCCCCCCAGTAGTCTTTTGTCTTGAGTTATTTATATTTCACACCAAGCATACACACCAATGCTGTTTTTGATGGCCTAAATTTGCTGTTCGGTCATTTTTGTCATCATTTACAGCTTTGTGTGAACACAGAATCGTCGCTTTCGGCAGCCGTCAGGAACATGTCACTCTGAGAATGTCTATTGCATGTATTGCATCATTCTACTAATGTTGAAGTAGGTTACGTTAGGAGGAAAAATATGCATGGCTGCTAATTTTTCAGCCTCCGTCTGTAATAAAAGACAATGATGAATAATTTGGATGTAGAAAATGATCCAGTTCGATTTCATAACTCATATTCTCCATTTTCTCTACCATGTTTAGAAATATCACAGCATCCAAGACACGATATTGGTGTGACGCTTGCTTTAGATCACGACTTCAAAAAGCTCTGCATGGCTTAAACAATTTACACATATACACTGAAGTACCAGACAAACTTGTACACCAGTCAGACTATTCAGACAGGAAATATTCTATAGGCGATGAACACTATACTTTCTGCAGAACGGTCCACAATTCTGTTATATTCTGAGGTGTGGGATTTCTGTGTTCCACAGCACACTGCATGGCATCACAGATGTGTTTGATAACATTGAGATCAGGTGACTTAGGTGAAAATGGAAAAACTGTAAACTCACTCTCTACCATTTTTCGTCCATGTACACACTGTTATATTAGACATATGTAATACGATATCATGTATATCAGTCATGTGTCATCCAATGTGTCATTACTATCACTGATGTTAAATAATTTATGTTCTGACATGTTACATATCAGCGACAGAGCTGGAATCAGGCATGTGTTACGATGATGCATGTGAAAGCACATGTTAAATTGTTTTCATCAGATCCTATCAGACTATACTGTGGCTACTATAGTGTCATAGATTAGATCAGTTCCTGATAAGCATGTCTTATTACTTATCAATCACAGCACATGCTCTCATAGAGTAGACAGATACGGATAATAAGAGATTATCCTTTATGGAATTGCATTTTGGGTATAAATGGGATAGAGAGTGAAGGCTATATGTGTGTACAGATGGTCGTTATGTTTCTTGTGTACGGGTGGTGTTATGGTGCGAGCTCCGTGACCCTGTGGAGACTTCCTCTTGGCCCACAATGACAGCATTCTGCTTGGTGTGTACAGGCACGCTGCCTGGCCTGTGTCAAGTCGTTTTATAGCTGCTTTGCTATTTCTAAAATAAGCGTCTCGGATAATCGGTTCGGTTGGATATTATTGTGAATTTACCTCCAGCTATGTTTTCGAGAAATTCGACCAGTCAATTAGAAAATGTCCATTTGTATAGCCAAGTATTTCGTTCTTCAGTTTTTTCCTTTGTAGCAATGATGTCATCCTACTGGCCCAAATTTAGCTTTACCTAACAGTAGGACGCATCTTCTGTGCTGTATGCTGTAAGTTCTGGTCATTGCACGGTAAGCATGTGTTCGGGGGAGTAGACGCGTTCGTTTGGCAGTGGCACAGATCTGGAGAGTATTGTGTTCTGGGTCATGGGCTGAGCACGGCCTCAGAAACAAAGAGTGTGCTCTGGCAGAGTGCGCTCGGGCGCCATGAGCGAGCAGTCTGTGAAATCTCAGCAGGCGCGCACTTCTGAGCGCTCACACAGGGCACACCACAGAGGAACAAATGTGCAGGTCTCACTTTTTAAGAACCTAAACAAGTCATACCTTATGGTTCTGGATCAGGATCCCTGTATTTCTGCCGATACAGACTAGATTGATTTAAAAGGGTACGAATCACGTATGTCTTGTCATAATTAAAAGTAGTTCAGTTGAGCAATTTAATGGTTGTATAGACTGAACCAACAATGTTAGATATTCGTTAAATGATTTTTGTGGT
>JAOVVF010000029.1:13363601-13375440 GCA_028565595.1 Duopalatinus emarginatus | reverse complement strand
TTCTCTTGTCCCAGCAGTTTTTAACAAGTACTTTTAGCATAACATGTGTTCATCATTTTAATTGTAACATTTCACTTCAAAGCCTTATTCATTTACATCGATTTAAAAAATGTGATTAATCGTGATTAACTATATGAAATTCTGCGATTAATCGCGATAAAAAATTTAATCGTTTGACAGCCCTAATTTATTTTTATTTTTTTTTGTTTGCAAATAGCAGTTTAACCATTTTCAACACATAGATGGAGGCTGGCATGCTAGCTAGACGTGTCACCTCAGCCCATTGTTTCGAATAGCCTGAGACTAACTCTGTAATCAGGAGGCAAGTTTCCAGACAGACCCCATTAATGTCGAATTCATTACTTTTTATAAATATCTAAAATTACATAAAAATGTGTGTTATGGCAGCTATAAGTGCTCCATTAATGCTTCTCCAGTGGCCAAGTAAAGATGTACACGTAATGTTAGACCAAAAACCTGTCATATTTAGAGTATTTTGCGCGTTTAACAATCTGATCCTCATCATCCTCAGCCGTTTATATTCTCGGTCCATATTCGTTAACAAAATAAGCAAAATGCCTGAATCTCACTCAGTCATTTCCAGAAGTTGAGGGCATGAAATTCGTTTTCACTCTCCATGCACTTGCCCCTGGACTAACTGGGTACATCTGGTTCAAATTAGCACGCGCAATTTGATTTGCCTGTAAGCAAACTATAATGGTAGCTTAGTGTTGGTTTATTTAAATAAAAATGTTGAATGTTGTAACATCAAATCATGTTGTAGTTGTGAAAAAGTATAATTTTTTTAACCATTTGCAACCTTATTTTAGATCCTGTATCAAATCAGGACCTTTAATATCATCACCAAATGTAAAATGTGCCATTTTATATCATATCAAGCACATACTATTTATGGTATTTGTAAATGCTCTTTTTAGTGTGTATGTGGGTTGACAAGGATGCTGGTTTGTATGCAAGGATGATTACGTATCACATTCTTCAAGCTGCCATGCTTAATACCTTTATTTTGTGTAAGCGTGCTGTCCTTCATGATTGTGGCTCTGTATCGACGGCATGCTGCTTCAACAGATCTGTCAGGTTGTCTAGCAGGCTCCGATGATGACAGGGTGGGTATTTTTTTATATTAATTGGACCCCAAGTGAATGCAGTCTGAGTTGGCTCTATTCAAACAGCTCTAAGCTGGTGTTGCAGTCTACAAAGCTTGTAACCAAGGCAACAGTTGGCTGGAAAAAAAAAAAGAGCCAGTGCTAGAGCAGTTACGCCAACTCACATGCCATTACAGAAGCTGAAACTTCTGGCTCCGATAGCTGCAAGGGCCCTGTCTGGGTTTGTCTGGGTGTAAGGGATAGTGTATTTAGCTTAAGCTTGGAGCTTGTGGAGCAAACTCTTCATGGTGGAGAGCAGGTTGTGGACTGAGCGAGCGGGCATGCCAGAAATGACCAGATTGTGCTGCAGCCTGTGGATGAGTAGGCACAGATTTCAGATTACCTCCATTACACTCTTACTCTGGGGCCTGAGCCCAGCTATGCAGCAGACTTGTTTGCCGTGGTAATGCTTACAACATGCACGTAAAACAGTTCAAGCTCTCGTTCTCCAGCCTCCACCTGGATGACATCTCTTGGCTTCGTGTCCTGGCGTTCAACACCCTATGCCTGTTTCTTTTCTAGGCTGTATGGAAACAGCTGCCAACCACCTCATGATGGTGTTAAAGATCATAGCTGTATGAGAAAAAAAAAATCAATCTACAGCTGTGCTGTTACAAAGCACGACCCAAACACAATCATGCAAACGTATCCATAGCCCAGGGTTTGGCATATTTATAATCAGCATATGCATAATATATTATTTAATTGCGGTATGAGCACATGCCTCTGCATTGTCCCACGCAACGTTATTAAATCAGGCCCGCAGCGCTCTGCGTGAGCTGTAGTCTGTTAGCTTTTTCTACATTAGGCAGTTATGGATGCAGTATACAGTATGGCTTGAAGGAAGACGCTGTCAAAGGCAGACAAGCGAAAACAAGTGCTCCTGTTGTAAGTGTTTAGTAATGGATCCGGCTGTGCTGTGCAACAAATTTGTACGGCCTTTGTTACATTTCTCGAGGGGTTGTTCGAGGTCTGCTTCCATCATAGGTCTGGGGAAAAATAAAAATAAAAAGAGCATCGAATTAGAAACGTAATTACTGATGTCAAATGACACGCGTTGTGTTCTCGGTTGCCGCATCATTACACTAAAATGATTACGTATCAGCGTGGTGGTACCAAGAAACATGGAGCGATCTGCCGGGAAATGGCAGGAATGTTTATTAGAGGGGTTTTTTGTGCATGAGGGGTTTCAAAGAAGCAGTGACTAATTATATTAATAACAGGCTATATGGGCAACTCTGACATGACTGACCTTTTGCATTTCAAGGATGGAGCATGCTAGAATATTGAGTGAACATTTAAATGACATTAGGCCAGACGGATATGAGAATATGTGCACTGAGGTCAGTATCAGTGAATTGTTCTGAATTGTGCTGCTCTATTCACAAGACACAGGGGCTCACGGTACCGTAGCACCTGTAAAAAAGCACATTGGTAACGTCTTACTCCAGCCAAAAATGGCAGATAGTGCGATGGCCTCCTGCTTCTTTGGTCATCGTGCTGTTGGACTCGAGACAGCTTAGCGAGGTTAAGCCATATACGTATACGTGTGAAAGCCGCAAGCCTAGTGTGTTGTGCTCTGTACTCGAGCAGTGGGATGGAGAAGTGGGCCAGGTTCTCGGCAGGTGAGCGGCTCTGAGTCACCGGTGCTGTCCAAGGTGCTGCAGAGTGTGGAGGTGGACGCTGGCACTGCAGCTCGACCACACACCCATAATTAGCTTTAAAAAGCACATGACTGAACTTATTATTAAGTGTGGGGTTTTTTTTAGCAGCCGTGACAACTACAAAAGCTTGCATATTCCCTTTAAACTCTATTTAGGTGTTATTTTTAGTGCTGTGACTACGCTTTACTGACTGATGAATTAGACGAGGTATAAAATATAATCTTTCCTGGGGCCTCTTTAGCTCAGAGGGAATATATCAAGCTAGAATGAAAATAGGAAGGTTTGTGTAAAAAACATAAGACAGAAGAAACTTCTTTGTGGTACCTCCTCACTTCTCTGTCTCTCTCCCTTCCTCTTTTTCTTCCCCTCTCAAGTTCGAATGTTTACGTAAGATACGCTGGTGTAAAAGTTCCCGCTCATACAAATCGAGATCATTCATTATGACAGTCTGGAAAAAAGAACGCTGTGACATGCACTGAACTCGGAGCGCTGTCACTAATAACATCTACAGAAGACAGCCTGTCCATCTGAATACTGGACACTGCCTGTCTCTGCATTCAGCTGTCGAGATCTGACACTCTTGTTTGTCTGGCTTCCATCACCCGCCGGCATACAACAGTTCAGAGTGAAAAAAAAACAGTGCACTCGCACACACACACATACATACACACACATACATACAAACATATTTGTCTACAATACATGCATGCAAGCACACAAGCGCACACTCCGACAGCCTTGTGAGTGTCGATCTGTTGTCTGAGACAGACTGGATGTCGAACATGGAGCTATAGATTGGGATAGGACAAATGAATCATGATTATGAGCTTAGTTTGTGTCTGTGTTTGTCACTGAATTCACGTTTTTGGTCCACGTGGCCTGTTGTATGTCATTTATTCGCTACCGATGGTAGAATCCGACAATAAGTAAAGGATTATATAGGTAGTTCACAATTTCAGATAGGAGCCATACATACCAACACATAACAGTTATAGGCCAGCCCATATAGGTCCTGTCATTTGCCATTTTCTTATCCGCTTAGTCCGCCAGGGTCGCGGATTTGTCTGGAGCCCACGTGAAATCGCAGCACCCCATAGACAGGGTGGCAATGCATTGCAGGGCACTACATACACACTCGTTTGCTTACACACTCACACCTAGGGCAATTTAGCATATTCAGTTTGCTGTTTTTTCTGGGAGGCAGGAGGAAAACCTGGCGAAAACCTGGTGAGGTCCAATTTTACCAAATATTTACATGTAAGTAAACATACAGACTTGATAACACTCAAACATGCACACTTATTAGGATCTACACTGTCAAGAGGATTTCAAATGAACAAAATTTTGTATATTAGCCTATTAGTGTGTCAGTGATTTTATATCAGCATGGTAGTGTGTCAGTGATTTTAATATATCAGCGTAATAGTATGTCAGTGATTTTCATATATTACAGTGTATTAGTATTGCAGTGATTTTCATATATCACAGTGTATTAGTGCGTCAGTGATTTTGATATATCATAGTGTATTAATATGTCAGTAGTTTTGGTACATCAGTGTGTTAGTGCATCATTGATTTTGATAAATCAGTATAATAGTATGTCAGTGATTTTGGTATATCACAGTATATTAGTGTCATTAATTTTGGTATATCAGTGTATTAGTGTGTCAGTAATTTTGATATATGACAGTGTATTAGTGTGTCTGTGTTTTTGGTATATCAGCGTATTAATGGGTCAGTGATTTTGATATATGACAGTGTATTAGTGTGTCAGTGATTTTGGTATATCAGTGTATTAGTGTGTCAGTGATTTTGGTATATTTCAGTGTATTGGTGTGTCAGTGATTTTGGTATATCAGTGTATTAGTGCGTCAGTGATTTTAGTATACCAGTGTATTGGAGTGTCAGTGATGTTTTTGTATCAGTATATTGGTGTGTCAGTGATTTTGGTATATCAGTGTATTGGTGTGTCAGTGATGTTGGTGTATCAGTATATTGGTGTGTTAGTGATGTTGGTGTATCTGTGTATTGGTGTGTCAGTTATTTTGGTATATCAGTGTATTAGTGTGTCAGTGATTTTAGTATATCAGTGTATTGGAGTGTCAGTGATGTTGGTGTATCAGTGTATTGGTGTGTCAGTGATTTTGGTATATTAGTGTATTGGTGTGTCAGTGATTTTGGTATATTAGTGTATTGGTGTGTCAGTGATTTTGGTATATCAGTGTATTGGTCTGTCAGTGATGTTGGTATATCAGTGTATTGGTGTGTCAGTGATTTTGGTATATCAGTGTATTGGTGTGTCAGTGATGTTGGTGTGTCAGTGTATTGGTGTATTAGTGATTTTGGTATATCACAGTGTATCAGTGTATTAGTATATGCATGTCATTATAACCATGCATGTACAGTAGTACACGACATGCCTACTACGTGACATTCACTGCACTGAGCTGCTGTCTTGTTTAGTAAGCCAGCTTTATTACTTTTAGGTAAGGGTTAGGAGGGTGTCATGTACTGAAGTGGGTGTGTCATGTAGTAAAGTGGAGAGCAGATAGACCCTTCTCTGTTACAGAGTACTTCTTTCCGACTTCTCCTTTCCCTATTTTTTTTGAGTTCCCAGGTTTTGACCTCTGCCTGTTTATCATGATTAAATATGTATTATCCTTCTAAAATGCCACCTGCCTGATTTTGACCTTTTTTATCAATTTTGAGAGCGCCTGCTGGTTTATAAACACTTTTATCTTGCAAACTTGCGTCCCTCCACCTCTCAGTGCACAAAGTTAGACCAGTTCAGTGGTCTCTTATTCAGATGTCAAATACTGAACAATGATAAATGCCCTACTTGATCAACCTTAATGAAATATTCCACAGAGCCATGTAATAATTTGTGTTGAAGCAGTTAAGCAAAGAATCACAGAGGTACACCACATCCCTCCATGATGCACAGCAGGCTGCGTGTGTGCAAATATTTGATAAGGACCATAAGTTATTCATTATACTTGTTTCACGGTTCCCTTGAACCACAGCCGTGCTCCTCCTTATTAAATCAAGGCTATGCTGCCATAGAGACGGTAGGAAACGCAGCACCGGCTCTCTGCCTCCACCCCATGCTCGTGACAGATCGCACTAGCTCAAAAAACATGAGGATGTGCACGAACATGCTTTTTAAGGAATCTGTATGGCGCCTGGCAAAAGGGGACAGGCAGTCCGCCTTTCATCAGCGCTGTTTGAAACGCAAACTCGCAGCAGGCGTCTTTCTCACCCGTTTAGTTCACTGAGCCTCAAAGGGTAATAGTGATGGGTGACAGTTTGAAAACCCACGCAGGCTCCTGTGTTTTCTCTCCTTCTCTCTTTCCCTCCTGTGTAGCTGGCAGCTGGAGGGGAGTGCAGAAAAGTCATTAATCGTGACAGTCATAAAAGGGCAACGGTGAGACCTTCCTTCTTGGAACATCTAACCAGGGCTTGATGGAGAAGGTCAGCTGTGTAGCAGCAGTAACTGCATCGTCAATTTATTTTTAATCCTAGTATGTAATAATGTTAATTAAGTGTGATTGTTATTTAGTTGTTGCTGAATACATGTCAGGATTTGTAGCCTAATAGCAGAATTACAGCAATGACTTGTGGGTCGGTCTGAAGATAAAAAAATGTATAATAATAATAATAACAATACACCAACTAATCTTGAATTAAACTGAATTTATTCTAATTCTAACTTATTCTAATCACAGCCTTGCTGTCTTACAGTGTGCAATTGCCCTTCGTCAGTCTAACAGCACAGAGTCGTCTATAATATTTGAGAAATTTGGAGAATACACAGCAAGCAACATGTACACAGAAGTGCCAAAAAACTGGTAGAGGCAAGTCTATGCAAAATGCATTTGTGTATTTTTTGTGGCTGCATAATGACATGGGGTTTGTTTAGCTGATATTTCCATGGGACCCCTGGTACACCTACAAACGTCTCTGACAGGTGAACACTGTGTGCCTCCTTTCTGACGAGTTACACCAGTTAATGTCCTGCATTCGTGTTGCGCTGTGCTAGATTGTTGAATTCTTCTGGTTTTGAGTTAGGCTCTTTATTGTAGAAATGCTTTTTAGATGGACTCAGTGCTGGTTCAGTAGTCTATTTAGTATCCAGTTTGGTTAATAGGCTTGATTCCTGTCTGGCTCTAAATTAGAAAGCGGCGGGGCCAACACTATCTGTTTAAATTAAGGGTTATTCCTCAAACTCGTGGAGTCTATGCCCTGTGGAGGACCTACAAAGTCTTAGACTGGTGTACCAGTTTTTTGGCCCTTCAGTGGAAACAGAATCTCTTCTGATCCAGGGTCCTAGGACATATTTGTGTGTTTTTAATCCTGACTTGATATATGTATAGTTCTTCTGCTAAGTCAGAGGTTTAGGCAGTGCATTAGGGAAAGTGAATAATCACAAATTACTCTCCAAAAGATTTACTGCGAAGGGGGAATGAAGGAGAAAGTGCTGGCAGACCTGACAGGCAATCTCACATTGGCTTTAAGAGGCGATAGATTGGGAATCCATTAAGAGGCAAAAACAGTCAGAGAGTTCGGGTGACTGTTGATATGACAGCGCCTGTCAAACGCGCCTCCTGTGGAAAACGGAGGGTGTGTGCACAGAATGGAAGAGGTATTCTGTGTTATGCCTGTTGATTAATACGATCTGTAGTATCCCAGGCAGGAATCCCATCACACACTGAAGTATGTGTGTGTGTTATTTCATGAATGCGTATCAGAGGCTTTTGGGCCACGTGAGGTTGAGACTAGGGCCATTAAAAGGCCAAACATGGTACACCGATGCTACAGCATGGATGGTTTTGGGACCTTGGTTAAAATGGCCTGAAGGTTTCTGATGCTTGTGTGGCATTTCGGTTTTTAGTCCAGAATGCCTACAATGTGCTCTCTGATTCATATCTGAGATATGAACTGCCTGGCCAAAAAAATAGGCACTGTTTGGTTTTATAGTCCCCGGAGGCAGTGTTATGATCTGGGGTTGCTTTAATTGGTCAGGTTGAGGCTCAGTAATGTTGTGTGGCAATAAAATGAATGTAGTAAATAAGCAGGTTATAACATCAAAAGATTATAAATGCACAGGTATATCAAAGCCAAAATTCATCAAGCTCACATTACGAACGACTCTGGAAATAAAAATACTGTTGTTGAAACAATGCCACGGTTAACAATGCCACGGCATGCTGTAATCGAAGCCAAAGGCATCCAACGTTAGCAGTGTATGTGATCAGGTGCTGAAGGATAAAAGTGCTACATAAAGGGCTGGCAGTAGGGCAAGAATATGCAAAAATAAGGCTTTCTTGTTTGTGATGAACGCTCCTGGGTGAGAGCACACCGCTGTGGCACAGGCTTGTTGGACACGGTGCCAAAACATGCGCAGGACCTGTGGAGCAGCTCCGCCGATCCGTGGGTGTCTCTGGGCCTGTGGAAAGTGGCGTTTCTCATTCAAGCAGATGCACCGCATGCAAATCGCCATAGCAACCAGAGCTCATGCTAATTACGTCTCTATGTGATTCCCATCCGCCGCACTAGTGATAGTGGGAGAACAGTTCTCCTCCAATCGAATCCAGCAGAGCGATTGCAGCAGGTGGAGGGAGGTGCTCGCAGAAGTGTGGAGGAAATGTGTACAGGAGAAAGCTGTTTGTAAATCTGCTTTTGACATACCGAAATGCGCATTAATATTAGCTGGCAAATGTGTCATGATCCTTATTAGGCTTTTCATAATGATCTCACATGCCGAAAGCCTGTTTGGTGCTTGTATTTAAAGACCTCCGAAGGTATCCTGTGTAATCTGGCACCAAGGTGTACGTAACAAATACTTCTGTGGATTTCCTGTCGGATTGGCCGGCACAAGTTAGCCTTCACCCCTCATGCACGTCACTGAGTGCCTCTGACAAGGGCCAGATTGTGATGGCTTGTTGAAAAAAGCAGTTGATGCCGAGGCATCTCCAAAACAGTCAGTGTAGAGCGTTCCTGGTATCCAGTGGTTAGTACCTACCAAAACTAGTCCAAGTAAGGAGAACCAGTAAGCATATGACCCTGTTTCTGGCTCACTGGTTCTCCTTCCTTGGACTAGTTTTGGATACCAGGAACCACTGGATACCACTGGATACCAGGAACGCTCTACACCGACTGTTTTGGCGATGCCTCTGCAACAAGCCATCACAATCTGGCCCTTGTCAGAGGCACTCAGATTATTACACTTGCCCATTTTTCCTAATTCCAACACATCGGCTTCGAGAACTGCCTGTTCACTTGCTGACCAATACATGCCACTCCTTGAAAGGTGCTATTATAATAAGACAATCAATGTTATGGCTAATCGGTGCATATTTAATAAATAGTATCTATATCTATATGGATCCCTTCGGGTCATTAGATATGAAAAATACTAGATATAACTCAAACAATACCGCATCCTATTTGAAAACACTCGAATATATTAGTATGGTGCATTCACTATTCCCTCCCCAATTATTTATAACTGTGTTCCTGAAATGCTAATTTCCCTGCACTTACCATGCAGGAAATCAGCTGAAATACTGTTCATTGTGTGCAGACAAGAACAGAAATCTAGTGTACTCGTCTCCCACAGAGATGTTCTCCATATAATCATTCTACTTTATCACTCTGTCTCTCGCACTCTCACCGTGTACCAGTTGCTAAGCAGGGGGCATGTGGTAAGCAATAAATCAGACGATATTCCACCCATTCGCAAAATAATTCCTTTTGGCTATTTGCAGTAGATATATATTTGTCCTCACTAAATCAGATTGCTTGGCGACTTAAAAGAACTTAAATGGACATTTCCGTATTGTGATTTGGTGCTGTATTGCCCTTTTGTTGCGCACTTTATTGAGTCGTAATGGTTTCTGGGAAAAAAAAAAATTTGTGCAAGAGATGTGCAAGTGAGTGGTTACAGAAAATGTTAGATTTTATAATCTGTTGATTATTTGGGTCTATGAGGTTTGTGTCTCACTTGTGCAAGAACAATTAGACAGTAGTTAGTATGTGGAGCTCTGCCAGCAGGACTGATGTGTGTCATTCATCATCGACATTTAGAAACTTGCATTAGGCAAACAGCACTGCTCTTTTCCTTCTTCGAGATCAATGTGATCAATACCTCCAGGTTAAAGGTTAAAGGTTGACTGTTAAATCTTAATATGCCCTATATATGCAATCAGAATGAAAAGAAGGATCAGCATGTGGGTGAGGGTGGTGAGGGTTCAGGTGTAGAGTTACAGATAATACAGAGATGTTCGAATAGAGCCGGAGACTTTCTTCACCATGGAAGTGGTCAAGTATTTCAGAATCTCTCTGTGGATTCATATTCATGTTTGACAAAGAAAATGAATCTCTGTGTGAAGTTTGATCTGTAAATACTGTTTCTTTCTATGTGGTCTCAGACTGAGCAGAGCAACAGTAAAAGGTCACTATTGAAATGTCTTAGATGTATTTATCCAATTAAGTACAAATAATCACAGTAAGACACTATGAAGATTTTATGGGGTTTTATAGAAAATAACAAAGTTAACAAAAATAAAATAATAAAAATAATAATAATAGTAACAACAACAACAACAATAATAATAATAATAATAATAATAATAATAATAATAAATTATGTTTAAAGGACACATATTATGAAAAACACACTTTTTCATTGTTTGTGTATCCGGAGAGTCTACCAACCCACAAACTGTAAAATAAGACAACCTAGTTGGTTTTGTATGCACTGTCTATATAAGAAAACGTTGGAAGTCAACAAGCCGTTCACATTTCGCTCCCCTCTCTGGTAATCACGGTTCACCTGCCTGACCTGATTATGGCCAGGTAATCTATGTAATAGATGGGGGCAGAGGGGCACAGAGTAAGCTGTGGTTTATTATCATTTAAAGCAACAGGCACTGAAACTGAACATTTGGAAAGAGCTGTTTTAGACAGGTTGATAAGAGACCTGCAGGATTGGATCCATGTGACATTTTGACCAGAGATTGTCTCAGACATTTCATTAAGGGAACTGTGGGCACTTGTGGGAATTTGGTCTAATATCTCTAGTTTAAATTGGGTCTGTAGTAAGAATAATGATTATATATTTCGTTATAGATTGTAAGCTATGTTCGTGCATGTTTTAAAATTCATTGAAATGTATTACTACAATAATCAGTTAGGATGTTTTTAAGTATGTGACATTTTAGGGAAACTGGGTTCTGACTCATTGCTGCAGATTTTATGGCCTTTTTTTGTACTTGAATTTGTGACCTATTTAAAAATGTGATTATGAATGCATTGAGTAATATTGCCTCGAGTCATGTTAAAATTTGAAATCTGAGGCTGTTAAGGTTATTAAATTTGATGTCGCACTTAGACGTCACCGAGCTACATGGTCTGGCAGCACAGAAGATCATTTGCTTCATGTTATTGGAATATTGGCCTTTGCGACACTGAGATTTTAGAAATGCACTGTGAAAATAATCGCACTAATAAACGTGGCTAATAAACGGGTTGATCCTTAACTGTTAAGCTTTACTAGTTTGTAAATAATGTTTTTGTACAATACTGAGTAGGATCATTACATTATTTTTACCTGCCAAAACACCCAACAAAACAACTCTCACCTGTCTGTGATCGCAGGATGTCCATCTTTGGGCCACTTTTGGTAGGTAGTAACCACTGCATACCTGAAACGGCCCACGAGCCCTTCTGTTTTGGAGATGTTCTGACCCAGTCATCTATACATTACTATTTAGCCCTTGTCATAGTCTCTCAGATCCTTCTGCTTGCCTATGTTTCCTGCTTCTAACACTGCTTCTAACTTCTAAAACCAAACTGCATTTTTTTTTGCACATTTTTGCACATTCACACATGACCGAACTGCATCTTTGCACATGTTTGCATACCACCTCACTCTTGCACACGCACAAAACTGCGGTTTTGCACATACAGTGTATATATCTCTCCGGACTTTAACCTGTGTACGTATAT
>JAOVVF010000029.1:13327043-13341939 GCA_028565595.1 Duopalatinus emarginatus | reverse complement strand
AAACCACGGCGCCCGGGGAGCAGTTGGGGGAGTTAGATGCCTTGCTCAAGGGCACCTCAGTTGTGTCTTGCCCTGGGGGGAACGAACCCGCAACCTTCCGGTCACGAGACCGGTTCCCTAACCACTAGGCCACAGTTGCCCCCATAAGCTGAATGTCCTGGTTTTTAATTACTTGCTAATTTTTGGGGACAGACATCATGTGGTGTGCTGATGTGGGTGGAGTGACAGAGGGTATGACATACAAAATCTGCTATCACAGTGCTTAATTTAAATCAGTGTATTTCTTTTACTGTCTACTGAAAATTTGGTGGGTCCTTAAAAATCCCTGTCCTACAACCCGGCGTGAAAGAGACTCCATGGGACCCTCCGATTTAATATAAATGGACAAGGGGACTACTTCAACCAGTGAATACAGCTGACTGACACATTATGAAAGAACTATTATTATAGTTTTCGTGGATCTTCTGTAGGATAACCTTCACACCTACACGTTCCACTCACATTAGTGAGCCTAGGATGCCCATGCCTGTGTTGCCAGTTCAGTAATTGTCCTTCCTTAGATTAGCTTTTGGTAGGTACCCCTACTATACAGGAACAACCAATAACACATGTGTGTTCTCACCCAGTCAGGTCCTTATGCTTGCCCATTTTTCTATCATTATTCAGACTGCCTTTACACTGCAGTCTAATACATCCTACGCCTTAACAGGAGCCGGTGTACTAATATGCTGTTCACCTGTTGGTGTTAATGTTACAGCTGATGTTATGATGCCTATTACAATTATGTATCTGTCCCATTTCTTATTGTCGTCATGCTGTTGTGCACGCTAACAAAAGACAGAAAACACACACGTTAGAGCCGTGTCAGTCTGGTGATTATTTCTAACCCCAATAACAAAACAATTGTTGTACTCTTCAATACTGTATAATGTCATAATGTTGGTTGTTCACTTACATGAATGTCAGACATAAAACTGGATCGTCCAGTTGGCCAGACTCTGGAACACTTTGTCTGCTCTGAAAAATTGTCTGAACCTATTCCCGCAGGAAACTTGTCAGATTATTTGGAACAGTAGGAGAAATCTCACACCAAGTTGAGCTGACTTGTACCTAGTTTGTGGAGAAGTGTAATAAAATTGAAAGGACCAGGACACTGTAAGGCCAATTAAATAAAAAAAATGACACTTTTTTTTGTGTAAGGAGTGTGTTGTACCAGTTGGTGTGTGTGTGTGATATATCTAAAAAGTCCACACAGTTGGCTATAAGAAGTCTGTCCCACACACCATATATTATCACATCAAGGAAAGTGCAATGATTTAACCATTTACCAGACATGTAACTACAGGCTGTGTAGTGAGAGTGGGCCTAGTGGTTAGGGAACCGGATTCGACTGAGGTACTCTTGAGCAAGGTACCTAGCTCCCCACACTGCTTCCTGGGGCTGACCCCCCCCCCCCCCCCCCCCCACACACACACCCACCCCTTCCCTGTCAGATTCCTCTGTGTGCAAGCACCTTAGGCAAATATGGCACATGTGTATTATTTTCCAAATAAGGGATGGTTCTATATTTTCCAAGACGGTTGACACAACCCTACTGTTTGGTGGTGGAGGCAACATCAAGTTGTACTTGTTCGAACCCCTTTATGGACTCAATTCAATCTGATTTGTATCAGCATATCAGTAGTTACCGCCTGAAGCAGGATTTAATGGTGTTAGCAGTCCACTATTTTAAGATTGTATTGGGTTTTGAAACTGTGAAAAAATAGTGTAAAAGTGTAAAAAATATTTATCAATGACACTTTTATACATATAAACATATGTGTATAAATATAACATTTATATACATATATGTATAAATACATATGCATATAAATACATACATACATACATAAATACATACATATATGTATAAATATAACATTTATCTGTTATTATAACCATGATAATGTGTCTGTGATCACATGGTTATACAAAACAGAAGAATTAATAACAGGTCTTAACAAGGGAGAGCACAACACGATTACGACCTTCACTAAAACAGTAGGAATCAACCTGCGCTATTGTTTAATAAAGAAAAGCAGATTCGACATTTATTCAGTGTTTTTGCCAGAAAAATAAACTGGTTTATTTAGTCAAACTTGAGTAAGTTACAAACAGGGTTAACAATATTACCTGCTGTACTACAGACACCACGAGTGGGACCGGTTTGTCTTTCTGTGTCGCACACGGCCGTGAACGGAATAGAAAGGTGGAGAATTTATACATGACTTTTCCTATTCTCTGATATGAATTGCCCCTGTTCAGAGAAATACCCCTGTTCACAGAAATGCCCCTGTTCAGCACGAGCTCTCTCAAAAACGTCCATCGTAAACGTTAAGCATTCTAAGCAAACTAGGAATGCACGACCATGCGCTGCGGCAACGTGCGGGATTAGCGTGCATGCATGGAACCACATCGATCGTGTCATTTTTGACATGCGCACCCTTGCGCTAGTTGCAACACGTCAAGTATAAACCTGGTTTCATTAAGAGTAAGAGGAATGTCTTAAAGTCCCAGTGTTCAATGTAGATATAAAGCAGAAATTTGGTGTGTCACATTTTTTTTAAAATACCGGTATACCGCGGTATACCGAAATACCGTCTTACCGCCCAACCGTAGTCAGCCAGGTCTTACTACAGTGTGATTAGTTAGACACAGCATCTACTAGATGTTATAACTGTATAATAATATACTACTATGCTTTCATGAGTTTGCTGTTGAATATTGTGCAGTGTCTTTACCGAGTACATTCATACCCATGAGCTAAAGCCTGCAGGTACATAAAGTGTCCCAGTGTCCAGCCATGATCATCAAACACATCACAGATATACAGTGCTTGGCAAACATGAGATTTGATGCCTAATTTGTTGCTGCTGATTATGTCTGAGTAAATGCATAAAGGTTTAATATAAAATGACATGCAAATGTCTCTCTCTCTCTCTCTCTCTCTCTCTCTCTCTCTCTCTCTCTCTCTCTCTCTCTGCTTGTTTTTCTGTGCAGGTATGAGGATACTGGTGACTCTGCTCCTAGATACTCTGCCTATGTTAGGCAATGTCCTCCTGCTGTGCTTTTTTGTGTTCTTTATATTTGGCATTGTTGGGGTGCAGCTTTGGGCTGGTCTTCTAAGGAACAGGTGTTTCCTGGACAACAACGCGAAGGAGTAAGCGCCTTTTACCGTGTGTTCTCTCCTCGCCTCGCTCTCTGCTCTGTCCTAGTCTTTTCTCCAGGTGTGCGTCAGAGTTGCAGATGTGGTCCAATGCGACAGTCAGCTCTTGTTGTCAGCAATGCTATTTCAAGTGCTGACAGTCCTGTAAACTGAACATCACACCCTGGTGTAAAATCATTGTTGCCCCTGAGCAGTGAAGATGCCTGTAACCCTGATGTATACAGATATAAATGTACTTCAAGCCGAAGCAGGTTTTGATGTAATGGAACAAATTAGCGCACTCTTCATGTTTTGTTAGCTGTGCTGATCCTCCGAAAGCTGATTCCGAGCTATTAGCTTCACTGTTTGATCTCTGTGGAGCCGCTGAGACTTGGTAACAAACTTGTCTCTATTTTTAACAAGGTATAATGTAAGACGATTCTAGAACTACTGCATTAAGACATCACATTGTGGCATTTGTTCACAAATAGTTACTAATCCCAACCCTTTTTTTTTCTTGGCTATAGCTACTTATAGTGAAATTGTTTCGAATTATTTACAATTGTCCATTCTTGTTGTTTACATTTGCTTCTTTCTTATCGATGTGATTGATGAGTGATTGATTAAGGTAATTGCCTTTACTCTCTCAACAGTCTGTATAATCTGTCCTTCATGAGTCCATATTACATGCACGAGGACGGGGAGGAGAGCCCATTTATCTGCTCCACTATAATTAACGGCATGCTCAAGTGCACTGACGTGCCCCATTACAAGGAGGGTGATAAAGAGTGCAATCTAAGCGCATCCCTTGGACACACCTTGTCTGGCCCTGATAGCAGTAACGGTTGCGTGAACTGGAACCAGTACTACAACAAGTGTCAGCCCGGGGAGCTCAACCCTCACAAAGGGGCTGTGAACTTCGACAATATTGGATATGCTTGGATTGCTATTTTCCAGGTTGGTGTATAATAATCACTGCACAGTTCAATGGTTGCAATTATGATTTATTTTTTTGTAATAACAGTTTCCCTGATGCCTTTTTACTGGGTAAATCATGCTGTTTTTTAGATAATAGGAGTCGTATTAGACAGATCCCACCTGCACCAAAGAATTAAACACCTTCTGAGCAAATGTGATGTTTTAGTCATCATTGTCCAGCTCCATCACACAGTCCTACAATGATTACCCTCCTTTTTTATCACTAAGATTTTGAACATCGTTGGCCATCTGTGTCTGTGGAATTGAAATGCTTCCCAGAATGTCATAAAAAGGCATTGGATCTACTTGTATATTAATTCATCATCGCTTCAGTCTGGTCTGCTGACCCTCGGCTCATATCTCAAACAATGTCTCAAGAAATCTTTAATCTCAACGAAGATTGAATAAGCATGTTCATGCTCTTGAATGGGGTGTAAATTCGACATGACAATCACACAATGCTCTCTGTTCTCTGTTAATGAGTGTCTGACACCAGCAGGTCACTCTCATTAGTTCAGGTTTATGGGTCAGGTACTTGCCCACTTAACTGACTGGGTTACCAGTAGAACATGGCGTTCTATAATGGAGTAGTAGGGACTGAGAGTGTGTAAACATGGCAATGTGACAGGGCATTTAGTCACACACTGGACCTCCATTAACCAAAAGAAGGGGGCAAGAAGTCCCACAGCTAATAACGTTGGTTGTGCAGAGATTTGGCTGTGTCTAACACAATGTAATCTTGTACAGAATGTTAAAAATGACTATCTTTTAAAATATAGTCATGTGAAAAACAAAGCACATACTTTACGTATGGTTTTACGTATCAGGACATAATAAAAATCAGGTCTTAAAATGAGGTGAACTACAACACACACTATATTCCACCATGTTGTTATTTATCGTGACATTATTTATTTTCCAGAGGAATTAACAGATTAAGTCAGTCATCAAATGCCCTTGATTAATTGATAATCAACAAACGAGACCAACTCTATGTAACTTAAAGTGTGCAAGGAGCGTGCAAGTGTGTGTTAATACAGCGCCAAGGAGGAAAGACATGAGCAGTGATCATAGAGAAGCCATTGTTCCTGCCCATCAATCTGGGAAGGGTTATAAGGCCATTTCCAAACAATTTGAAGTCCACTAGCACTGACGCCTCATAGCAAGACGATCCAGGTTCGATTCCCAGCCCGGGCCGTTCTGTGTGGAATGCATTCTGCATTTTCTCCCCGTGCTTGTGTGGGTTTCCGGTTTCCTCCCACAGTCGGTCACTCT
The DNA here is from genome assembly GCA_028565595.1 of Duopalatinus emarginatus. Classification (NCBI taxonomy): domain Eukaryota; kingdom Metazoa; phylum Chordata; class Actinopteri; order Siluriformes; family Pimelodidae; genus Duopalatinus; species Duopalatinus emarginatus. Next base: position 13,336,502 of record JAOVVF010000029.1, on the reverse strand, counting down.
AAATTGCCCGTAGGTGTGAATGTGTGTGTGAGTGTGTGTCTGCTGACAAGAGATTGGAGCGCTCAGTCAGTTTATCTACTCTCACAGAGCACCATGAGTATGGCGAATGCCTGACTCATTTGTGCAGCCAACCATCGTGAGGCGATGATGGCAATGCATGCATGTATGGCAACCATTTAAGCAAATCTATCTCAAGGTCTGAACGTGTAAAAAAAAAAAAAAAGAAAAACCCTCAAAAAATCTTAGGCTCTACACGCCTCAGTTACCATGTTAAGTGTACAAGTTGATGACACTACAATTAGTAAAAGACTGAACATGTGTGGCCTGTTTGGAAGGGTTGCCAGGAGAAAGCATCTTCTTTCTACAAAGAATACAGGAGCACTGCTTAAGTTTGAATAGTTGCATCTAAACAAACCACAAGACTTCTTAAACAACATCCTTTGGAAAAAAAGTGGAGCCCACAGACCTTAATAAAGCAATATTGTAAAGAAGAGTTGGCTAAATGTCCTGCTAGGTCACATAGAAAACAATTACTTTATGTTATTGCTGCTAAAGGTTCCACAAAGCTATTGATTTATAGGGTGCAGTTTTAACATGGCTTCTTTATTTTGCTTTAATTTTTATTTAAAACTAAAAACTAAACTAATTTTGAGGCCTGCTAAGCACCAGATGATTTTTATCATGTCCTGATGCATGAAACTATAGAAAAGGGCGAACACTATTTTTCACATATAACTGGATTTGTATCTTTTCTTAAAATTTGCTGTACACGTGAAAGCATGCAGTCCCTGGAAAGTGGTCTATTATAACTGCATTATTAGCACCCCGTATTAAATGACACAAAAGGAGAACACCCAGGAGTGCTGTCCCACATCATTTGAGTTTGTAGATGCAAAGTGCAATGGTCCACAGAACTGTAGTATTAACTGTGAAAGATACCAGCAAACACCTCAGGTCAGGTGATCATATCGTCTGGAAACGATGAGAGATGAGAGAACTGATGTAAAACCCCATGTCCGAAAAGGTTGGGGGCACCTATAAAATAATTAAAGCTGAGGTCTGTAACTTGTTAATTGATTTAAATCTTTATTTAACAGACGAAAGGACAAATAAAAGATTTTCAGTGTTTTCAAAGACAAGCTTAATTCAATTTGACAGCTTGTCAGTAGCAGGTGTCTCTCCAAAATACTAGTGTAAGCCTGTGTATCAATAGAACCTTCACATGTATGCAGATCACCCAGGCCCTGGGCACTGATGCACCCCCAGGCCATCACAGATGCTGGTTTTTGCACTTTTCATTAGTAACAGACTGGATGGTCTTTTTCGTTTTTGGCACGCAGAATCCAATGTTTCCCTAAAAACCTTTCCAATATTACATACACAAGTTGCACTGATAACTATTTTAATATCAAACAAAATGTTTTTGTCATTCTGCACAAAGCTACTTATAACATTACTTGGGGGTAATTACTTATTCCCTAATTTCCACCATTTTTCTTCTTCAGCTTTGAGTGTCTTTTCAACTTAAATTAAATTATGGGATAGATTATTTGCCTACAGTGTGCTGTGTGCGCATACTTGATAATGTAGTACATCATCTGGGGAAGGTTTAGTGTACTGTTTAATAAATATGACGTATTTAGACATGCTACCTGTTCTCGCATACTGCTTCTGCATACTGTTTATTATGAAAGTATGCGATTTCAGACACAGTCTTGGTCTTTTGCTATTAAATGTTAGGCGTTGACTGTTTTGTGTTTCTTCTCTTCACAGGTTATCACTTTGGAGGGATGGGTGGACATCATGTACTATGTTATGGATGCCCATTCCTTTTACAATTTTATATATTTTATATTGCTTATTATAGTAAGTAGACCTCAATGAGATACTTTGTATACAGTCGATAGAGTGAAATATAACAAAGAAAGCTAATATGTTGTCTATTTTGCAGGTGGGTTCTTTCTTCATGATCAATTTGTGCCTAGTTGTGATCGCAACCCAGTTCTCGGAAACTAAGCAGCGAGAGAACCAGCTGATGCAGGAGCAGCGTGCACGCTACATGTCCAATGACAGCACACTGGCCAGCTATTCGGAGCCTGGCAGCTGTTACGAGGAGATGCTCAGGTACATTAGCCACTTGTACCGTAAGGTGAAGCGCCGTGCATACCGGATTTACCACGGCTGGCAGAGCAAGCGCAGGAAGAAGGTCAACCCCAACAGTGGCGTCTTGCCAGGGGGTGGAGGGGCCAACGGGCACGGCAGGCAGAAGAGCGGTGGGCACTGGGCGCGTTCCGTCCACAACCTTGTCCAGCACCACCAGCACCACCACTGTCACCTCAGCAATGGCAGCCCGAGCCCTCAGGCCATAGCAGAGAGCACAGACGTTCTGGAGATGAGGTTCATGACGTCAGGAGTACAGCTGACGGTGCCCTCCCAGTCTCCTGCCGGGTTGGATCTTTCACCAGGACACCAGTCAGTGCACAGTATCTTTCAAGGTGACTTTCATGAGGCCCCACAGATTTGCACAGGCACCACAGCTGGTGTGTCGCCTCTAGGGAGACTTAATGGGGGCATGAACTATCCAACTATATTACCATCCTTCATCTGCAGCTATACAGGCACCAACGTCATGGCCAAAGGTAGAATCGAGGCCAACAGCAGTACAGCAGATATGGTGGATCCGTTTGAGAAACTACAGCATCTCACAGGAGAGCACAGTAAGAGCTGGTTTTTTTTCTTTTTTTTTTGCTCGCACCACAGCAGTCTGCATCATGTTACACTTCCCCCGCATGAGCATGCAGCTCGCAGTCACAGAGGCTGTCAGGAAGCATTTTAGAGCTGTGACAGAAAACCCATGCCTCAAATGTTCATTATCCAAAGTGAGGCATCAGTAACTGTAGGTAGCAGGGCTTATATATGAATAATACCCGAGGCCAAGTACTACATCTCAATATTTCTAAGCTTTCTGCTTTATTTTAGAATGATTCTCAGCCTGGTGAAAAAAATTAAAATACGATAATTATTTTATTTTATTATTTTATTAACAGAATTAAATCCACACCGCATTTATTTTACATGCATTTTATTTCACTCTTGATCATTTTATTTTTACGGTTTCATGTCACTGTCACAAATCTTTATACAATCAGTTGTCACAATTTTGCTTTTATTATTGAAGTGAATTAATTAACCTACTGTCCCTACACACAGAGAAACTGGACATCCACATTTAATCCATCTGTGCAGTGAAAACACACACTAGGGGGCAGGGAACACAATTGCCCAAACCGGTGGGCAGCCCTTCATATTCACAGTGCCTGGGGAGCAGTTTAGGGGTTAGTTGCATTGCCCAAGGGCACTTCAGTGGTGTCATGTGGATTGAACTGGCAACCTTCCAACTGCTAGGCTGCCTTTCTAACCTTGAGTCGTGGCTGCTTAAAAAAAAAATATACAGGAACTGATCTCCAACCCAAAATAATATGGATGTTTTTCAGCTGAGGAAGCTGAGAAAAAAATGACATTGCTCCAGGGAAACTGGTTGTTTTGAGAAAATGGCTGACAAATAACTAAATACCAGGGGATTTCACTGAATCTCAGCATCAGTTATCAAGTCGAAACTGGTGCATTTACTAGTATATATACAAATGTATACACTTTAGGGCCAAACGATTTGTATGCAGTTTTGAACATCACATTCCCCCCTCCACTTAGCCTCTGGTTTTGTCGGGAAAGCTTTCTATTACATTTTAAAGCTTATCTTTTTGGATTTGTGTTCATTCAGCTACAAGAACATTAATGAGATCAGGTATTGATGTTGGGTGAAGAGGTCTGGGGTGCAGTCAGTGTTCCAGTTCATCCAAAACATGTTTCATTGGGTTGAGATCAAGACACTTGAGTTCCAACCTGGATGAAAAACAAACAAAAAAAAAAACATTCTGGAAACAGTTTGGGGAAACCACATGGATGTGAAGGTCAGGTTGATTATATAGTGTACATGTGGTGAGTTTTTCCTGTAAAGTGAAGTAAATTTTTCACTTTCAGTCAATTTCCCTGTAAAGTCCATTTTCTTTTACATAATGTGACAGTGTGTATGTTTTATAATGAAACAGCCTGCGGATTAACAGTTGGAAGCAAAATCAAGTCTTAATGATTTTTTAAGGGCCAGTTCATTCCCCATCAGGATAACATGATTCCAGGATGCAAACTCAACAATACAAGGTATTACCCTTGTATAAATATTTGGATTGCTTTGACTTAGTATTTTTAAACACATTTGTTCCGGTGATAAAGTCACATTAAATTCCTTACCAAGAATTTGTTTATTGAACTCATGAGCTAAAACAGGATTTATTTCAGTTCCCAATCCATTTCCAAACCCAGTCTCTCAGAAGTGTGTGTTTAAAACACTTTCCCTGAATGAATAAAACTAATATTATCAGAAATTTCCTGCCCTGCCCACAGGAACTTCTGTTTATGGCTTGACTTTATGGGTGCATGCACTCTGATTTTGATAGGTGGTCATTAGACGAATGAGGTTAAACAGAGATAGAGGAACAGGAATAGAACATCACTGGTAGGGTTGTGTTTTCCATCACAGCTCGTCTGTGTACTGCCAGTCTCCGTGTCTGAACAGTCCCTTGTGTGTATACCTGTTCCAGCTTGTTTTATTGGATTAAGTGACACCTGTGCATTTCCTTGAACAGATCTAAAAACGGGCCTGAAATTGGTGGTGATTATGTTGCCATTAACCCAAATTCAAGTTGATTTCTGGTCCAAGCTCAAGGGAGCTGTTGGAACAAAACACACATTTGTGTGCAGCTGTAACTTCTGGTTAAAGAAAACAGACTTTTGACTGGTCCTGAGTTCGCTCACCACACTGCAAAGACACAACTGAGGTCCCCCTGAACAAAGCACCAACTGCTCCAATAGGGTTGCCCATTGCTCTGGGCAAGTGTGTTCACCGCCCCCTAGTGTGTGCATTCACTAATGTGTGTCTTTCACTGCACTGGTTAAATGCAGCGGTCAAATTCCTCACTGGTCACTGTGTCACTTTACTTTACTTTACAATACGGAATAGTATGGGAAATGGTTCTACACTGACTGTTCATCATCAGTAAGATTACAAATCTGTAAACTGAAATGAGAGACCTTGCTTGAATGATAATGACCCGATAATGATCTCTTTCAGGTCACAGGCGCTTGATGCTGCAGATGGCAGGCGTAGAGCCGACTTCTCTACTCTTTGAGGTTCTCGGGTGCCCATACTGTGCCCAGGCTCTGGAGAACATTGACCTTGACTTGGCTGACTCTGAATGCTCGCAGTCCGAAGGCGAGGTGGTGCACGAGTTTTCCCGCAGAGCAAAGTTCAGACTCGGACACTTGCATCACCACAAGAGGCTCGAGGAGCGCAGCCGATTGGTGCGGTACTGGGATGACTTCAGAGACAGGATGAAACGAATAGTGGATAGCAAGTACTTTAACCGTGGGATTATGATCGCCATTCTCATCAACACGTTGAGCATGGGAATAGAGTATCATGAGCAGGTGAGTGCCAGAATGGCTCCCTCAGCTTCTTTCTTGCCGGTGGCCGTTGTCCTGGAATCCCTCATGAGGGATCCTGAGGTGACTTTTGCAAACATTTTGGTCGTCTGGTTCACATCTTGAGGTGTCAGTGGCAGACTTCGACATAGCACTAACCATACTTTAGTAGAGCTTTCGAACAAGAAAAAAAAAAAGTCAATGTAATGAAGACCCTCATCTTCAGAAGTGAACTGGAACTACGCTATGTGTGTGTCTGGGTATCTGGTTTCTATCTAGGGCTGAGCAATGTATTTCACAAAGGTATGGAATCTTAGTAGCGTACACAGGGGGATTCGTTAGTTATTTCATCTTCATTCATAAACACTGGAGAGGGTTTCATAGCCTTATTGGGCTAAAAGCGTGTGTGGTTATGTAACTGTGCGCAGTGCTGCACTGCCTCTTCATGCTGCACCTCCTCTCGCTGTGCTATGGCCTCGTTGCTGGAGAGTGGTGATCTCTCGGTTTGTGATGTTGGCAGAAGCCTGTGTTTTGATATTCAACTGATCTGATCAAGATCTCACGGGAAGGAGGGTGTGTGTGGATGTTGGACATCTTATAACCGAGTTACAGAATGTGGTTTGTTGCAGATGTTATTGTGGGGAAAGCTAAGCACCGGAAATAAACACTATGTGCAAACTGATGTTGACTCACGTTTGTCATATTTTCGTTTTTTAACATTTGTTACTCATCTGATGAGTCAGTTGGAGAATATATGTTTGATATAAGTGGCAGAATTCTCACAGTGCTGTGGAAATGGTGACTGGCTAAATAAATAAATACCATTCCATTGCATAATTTAAAAGTTCGGTGGAAGTGTATAAGTATGCATAACCCCTTTTTAATTTAACTGCCTTTAATGCTGTCTGATGAACCTAAACCTATTGTTTTGTTTATGAGATTTGCAGATTCTTAGGTCAATTTCAGAGACTGAGTTTAAGAAGGATTTTACGCAGTGACTCACCACAGGCGTCGTGATTTACAACAGAGAGTAATTCATGCGCAGGAAACCAGCTCCGCTTGCATTTACTTTGGGATCTCTGCTCGATAGTCATAAGCTAAATCTGGAACAAAATGTTTTACCACTCTCGAGCTAAAAAGGTATAGTTTTGCTTCGGGCTGAGTATGATAACCCCTTAGTTGTGTATTGTAGGCTGAATTTACACCTCCTTAATCATGGTGGGAGAGATGTAATTGGAGTTGAGGGTTAGCGCTATGCAAGTCTGTAATATAAAACCTGTCGGGACGTAATAACACGCTGTGAGGCAAAGTCCGTCGTCTATTGTTGTCTTCTGAAGCGTCTACTCCACTGCATAAAAAAAGACATAATCATAGCTTGTGGTCATTTTATCACACTGTTGGTGTATTATTGTGACTACTAGAGAATACTTGATTTCATGTTAACAATAGAAACTCTTGAAAGTGAAACTAGAGAATCAAACAACCCAAGAGTTTCAATCTATAAGGAACAGTTAATGAGATCTAATATGTCTGGATATGTTTTGTAAATCATATATTTTGTACTGGAGCGAGACGACAGACATAACATGTTCAGATGGATTTTTGGAAGAGCCCTTCTTAGACGTGATTAGTTTCACATGGGGAGGTGTAGTAACATCATTTTACTACAGGACATCTGTAAAATTTATTCTAGTCTGACGGGATAAGAAATCTTGGCATAAATGATTGTAATGGAAGTGGCTTTTTGATTTGCTTTTTTGAATTCACCTAAAAAAAAATAACATGTAGCTTTTATTGCTCACAGCTGAAAAACATGGCACCAACTAAAGAGTAGAATTGTGTCCTGTGACCACTGTTTTTATAAAGTTTTATTTTAAAATTTAGCAGGCTAAATGTTCATAACATGTAGGTAAAGTAGGCTATATGCTACAGTGACTTACCTAAGGCTGCCAGAAGCATCACGCCCTGAGGTATCTGTGCCGTGCACAACAACAATAGACGCCTCCTTGAGCGCTTCCAAACTTGAGAAAAAACTGTAGTAAACTCATTTTCCACTGGATATCACAGAATATCTACATACATGTCGATTCGCACAGGATTCCTATAACCTGGGGTTATTTTTATGGCTTGTTTTGCAAAAGATAAAAGGCACCAGAATCATCACTGACACCGGAGCCGGGTAGTAGTCGGGTAAAAATGACTGGCATGGCATATTTGGACAGGACAAAAATGACTTAAAAACTCTGGTAATAATTACATTAGACCACCTTCCTATGTAAAACTAATCCCATCTGAGTAGGGGCTTAAGATGAGTTTAGAATTCTCTCTCTGTTACTAAGTAAAGGTATCAGTTTGCATCACATATCTACTGCAATGTACGATATTAAGCATAAGATATTGGATAGATATTAAATCTATGACCACGGTTTTCCTGATTTTTGGAATATTTAACAATCAACTTTCCAAATGACTACAAACAGCCGGCCAGAAAAAAAACATAATATTAAACCATAATAATTAACATATGGAATTCATGGAGTTTTCTTGGACTCTAGACTATATCATCAATTTTGGGATGGTATTAGCCCTCTACTTTACATAGGGTCATTTAACACCAGCCTGTCATGGATTGTTCCGGAAGTTTTCTTGTAAAACCACATCCAGTAGTCAGCACTTTAATCCCACAAAGCTCTGGCCAGGAGCAGCCTCGAACTCCAACTCCCATGTGGAATAAATGTGTTGTCATTATATTAATTTAATTCAATTCTCGTCAGTTTTAAGGAGGACATTATCCCAAAGCAGCTTTACAGAAATAAAGGAATGTTGTGAATCGAGTGGCTCATGGTGGTGGTGGATCTCAACACGGTATTTAAAATGGTATCAGTAAAATGGACCTGTGTTCGTTGTCCATTATGCCTACCCATACCATAACCCCACTGCCACCACGGGCCACTCGATTCACAATGCTGACGTTCACAACGAGGCCCTCTGGTGGACATTCCTGCAGTTAGCATGCTAATTGCACGCTCTCTCAAAACTTGCGACATCTGTGGCATCGTGTGATAAAATTGCACATTTTATATTGACCTTTTATTGTTATAATTAGACAAATTTTGTGAACAGTATTTGAGAGAAAAAGGCCTTGGGTACATAGATCTTAGATTTTTGAGTTCAGCTCATGAAAAATGGGAGCAAAAACTAAAATGTTGCATTTATATTTTTGTTGAGTATATATGGACATTTGGAACCCTAAACACCAACCATTGCCCCTTTGGGTTGTGTGAAACCCAGTGAGTTACCCTGCTGCGTACTGCCTACCTAGGAATCAACTGTCACAGACATTGAACTTTAGAAGGCTGATTATTGGGTTTCTTTAGATAGGCAGCAGTTTGCTTACTAGGTTAACAAAGGTTAGGCAATTCAAACCAGTAGGCGGAGGTGACACAACCTGCTAGCATGCCAGCTAACATCTCCCTCAGTGTAATGAAAACTATTAAATTGTCAAACACAAAATGAAACCCTAGTGAAAGTAAATGACACTTGTATACCTTTATAAAAATTTTAATTTGAAAATGATTTACATTTGAATATGTAAGCTGCTGCTCCGCTTCTGTCCGCCATATTAATTTTTTTTGTTGTTCCACACTAAATGCTGGGATTGCCTTCATTATTTGGTTATAATGAATGGTCGTAATAATTAGGGGTGTAAATGTCTCAGTGAATGGCGTTTCAATTTGATTCCGATTTTTGGGGTCACGATTCGATCCAGAATTGATTTTCGATTCAGAAATGATTCTTCTATTTACATGGTTTGTAAATTTTGTTTAAATTAAAAAGATGAAACGACAATGTAAACAAATAGAACATTTATTTAAAACAATACTTTTAGGTTCCTTACTGTATCAAATATTTTTGCATCAT
>JAOVVF010000029.1:13301276-13311318 GCA_028565595.1 Duopalatinus emarginatus | reverse complement strand
CTCTCTCTCTCTCTCTCTCTCTCTCTCTCTCTCTCTCTCTCTCTCTCTCTCTCTCTCTCTCTCTCTCTCTCTGTAGCTAGTGAGCTTTGGCTTTAAAGTGTCTTCTACATTGTAGGGAGATGCCACCAAGTCGGACGCAGATGAGGAGAAGAGGTCAGTTAATTTTGAAGAAGAGGAGAAGATGGGAGAATTACGTGCCACAGGTTATTGCTGAAATTATTTTCCTACATGAAACTGTAAAAAGCCTTGAATGATCAAGGAAAATTCAATTCGCTGCCATGGCTCCTGCATGAAAAACCTTTCCATTTAGTTTATCCAATAGACTATGGAAGCAGATTGCATTATATAATATGTCAGGGGCTGGTCAGGCATTGTATTTCTTCCTGTTTTCCTGAAATGGATTGCTCTCTTGCAATTATCACTAGCAGAGTTGAAGATGTACTCTCTGATGATGTCTGCAAATGGGCATGTGGACCCTCGCGGTAATTTGCCTCCACCGATCATTATGCGCACAGCCGCAACTCCTATGCCCACACCAAAGAGCTCTCTTGGCACAGACTCAATCTTCAGCTTAGAGGAATCAAGGCGTGGCAGTGGGATTTCCATTGATCCAATTGCTTACGATCAGAGATCACTGGTAAGTAGAGTTGAGAAAATGCTTCTCATTTATTCATTTTATCAGATAAGCAGTACTGATAATGAATACATTCAATACATTTTAGGCGAGTCCACGCAAATCACCCTGCCACCAATGTAGCTCAAGCAGTAACTGGGGCAGCCGCAGGTCAAGCTGGAACGGCCTGAGTCGGGCACCAAGTCTAAAGAGGAAAGACACATCTGGCGAGAGGGAGTCTCTGCTGTCAGGTCGAGGCCGAGGCAGTTTTGAGGATGAGGAGCCAGAAGGAATCGTGTTGGGAAAAGCAGGAAGTGCCAGTGGTGGTTCTCTGCACCACCCCAGTTCTCTGGACTTCCCTGAGCTGCCCACACTCCCCAGCCTGTGCCCATCAGGAGAGTACCAAGACTGCAACGGCAGGGCATTACACACGTCCACAGAGCTGCCCTCCGAGCTGAGCCGTGAGGACTCCACCACAGAGGAAGATCTAGATGATGTGAGCAAACACACAATATAGTACACCTATATTATGTAGAGTCATTTGTGTAAGGATGCTACCATCGTTCTAATTAGAGCTTGTATCAGGTAGAGATGCTTTTACTTTTTTATATCAGGTAGCTTGTAGGTGGTTAAACTGAAAGATCAGGTATGTTATTGTGGCTCTACAACTAGATGGAGGAATGCCGGGTTGTCATCTGACCTAGAGAAATATTCCCAAGAGATCATTTCCTGAAATAGTGCAAAAAAACAGAGTCAGCACCTTATTACGGTGTCCCCGCATTGGGGGCCGTTCTCATCAACCGAAGAAACACAGATAGTCTCTGTGTCTTTCATTTAGTCGTAGAAGCAAAGTTACATATATAATATTGACCACCAGCATAGTTTTAATTAGAGTTAGTGGAGGCTTAAAATTAAAATCAAAATTGCTATAAGGTTTTTATAAAGACATAATAGTGCCAAACAGAATCAGACAAAACATGTAAAATATTTAATGGACAGGTCTCAGGAGGACATTACCTGTCTGACTGCATCGTGCCAGCTGTAAAGTTTGGTGGAGGAGAGATAATGCTATGGTGTTGTTTTTGTTTTTAGGGGTCCTTAAAGTTCTTAGCATGGACAAGACATTTTGGACAATTGTTAGCTTCCAAATGTGTGAAAAACAATTTGGGGGGAAGGTTTTTTTCTGTTCCAGCATGATCCAGTGCATAGGCATGGTTGGGTGGGTTTGGTGTGGGACAACTTGAACTAGAACAGCGATTGCTAGTCAGGCCCTCTTGTCCAACAGTGTCTGAACTCACAAATGCAAGAATTCTCATAGATACACGCCAACATCTTGTAGAAAGCCTTGACAAGAGAGTCAAAGCTGTAATAACTGCAAAGGGTAGGCTACTCTATTTTAATACCCATGGATTTAGAATAGGATTTCATAAAGCTTTTTAGGATAACCTATCACGGCTGATTGGCCTTTACATTGGCCCCTGGCTAACTGGCAGCTAAAGAATAAAGGCATGCCAGACCAGTATTCTATTTTCCTATAGCTCTGTTAATACCAGTTATTATCAGTTACAGAAACTTAATTGCATTAGTGACGGTATAAGGATTACGCAATTGCATTCAGCGTTACATGCAGTGCTTTGACGGCTCTGTTTATCCAACATGAATTACTGTATAATTAAGACAGGATGTAATCAATTTCATTGATTTTCTCCTGATGATCCCATAATCACTGGAGAAGCAGTTTATAATACAGCATATGCTCAAAATTTGTTCACTGTCACTTATTCTGCATGCACGCTTTGGGTCATGTGTACACACACGAGGCACAGTGCAGATCACAACTTTGTGCACTGATTGCGGGCTAACATATTGCCAGATGTGAATGACAAAAGAACCTTATGGTATTGAAAGGTATTAAAAGGTATTAAAACACAGTTTGCCTGAATATAGCCCAGTTAAAGAGTAGGTATATGTGGTTGATGGCATGTGTGACGGAATCTGCCTTAAACCTTCCCCGTATAGATAGCTCAGTTGTTTCATAGAATAATTTGTAAATTATTATTATTATTATTATTATTATTATTATTATTTTATTTTTATTTTTATTTTTATTTTTATTTTTATTTTTATTTTTATTTTTATTTTTACTTCTTTAGGGGTTTTTTTTCTCATCCTAAAGGATATCAACTTTGTTTGAACACAAATACACACTTTTGTTGCACAAGCAAACAAATCCAAAAACACATCCTGAATACAATAGTCAAGTTCAGGCAAGGGTCAGGCGAAATGCAAACTGGGGAAGGGGGTGGGGGGTATATTTTTAATATAATCTTGGATTATTTCATTAATATCAAATTTTGCACTTAAAATTAGCTCAATAACTAAAAATAATGACATTTTTATATTTCTTTATATTTTCCTTTAACTGCGTACACCCCCACATCCCACATAACAGGGGGTGACGGGAAGCCTTCATGCCCTGGGCCCCATCAAGTCTGTCGACTGGCCTGCATGAGGGTAAAATCCAAATTGAAGTGAACTCAGTGAACATAATCAGGGCACAAAAATGGGTATAAAACACATCACTAGAATTTAGAGGACTGAGGGCAGGTGGAAATTGAAGTAGCAGGCATGGGCATAACCATCATGATTCTCTGAACACTAAAGGGTTCAGAAAATCACTTTGCGGGATGTAATGTGTTTGTCTGTTTATTTATTTTGGTGGCTGGAAAGCAACCTCTTCAGTGCTCCAGTGTCATGATGTCTCAGCAGTCAAGAGGCTCTGTGATGAAATTGACTTTCAAGCACTATAAAATATGGAAAACAACAATCTGCAGCCTCCCCTGTGTAAAAGAGAGAAATGGGAAAATGAAAAAACAACTTTTTATCCTAGCGTTAAAAACCTTCCTTAGCTGCATGTCTGATTCGAGTCTGATGTCGTCCTGCAGAGTTTCTGTTTCCGTCTGAAGAGGATGTTGGATGTGTATAAACCCAAGTGGTGTAAAACTCATGAGGACTGGTCTCTCTATATATTCTCTCCACGGAACAGGTGAGTAGTCTTAATCAGTCTGGATCTAGTAACCACATGCTATGTTTGTTAGACTCATTTGTGTTTCTGTTCTGTAGGTTCCGCATGTTCTGCCAGAGGATCATCTCGCACAAGATATTTGACCACGTGGTCTTAGTCTTTATCTTCCTTAACTGCATCACTATTGCTCTGGAGAGGCCACACATTCAAGCCAATAGCCCAGTAAGCTCAACTCTTATATTGTTCCCAGCCTTATGACCTCAGCTTTTAGTGAAAGCACTTTAATATGTAGTAGTACACTCAGCTTGAGAATTATTGGTGCTTAAGGCTGCACAATTCGCAACTATTCTTTGACTATTTTTTTATAAGACGTGATATGCATATTTATTAAATGGTTATATTACTCTAGCAGACTATTTACCACTTTTTTTGAACATGTAGTTATTACACATTCATTATTTCTCTAGTTGTTAACATAATTATGGCCCAAAATGTGGATATGGACATTTTCAGGCATTCTAATCATTGCCCTGATTTATAAAATTAACACGATTATGTCTCATGAGTCACATCATGGGAACATGTTTCCATCACAATTATTAAGAGAATTTTAGGTTATATTCTTATGATTCATATATTCAAAATCAGATTACACTGAAGTGCCAGACTGCTACAGACAGCTTATGCAAAATACGGTATGGGGTTTGTTTAGCTGGCATTCTATGGGACCATTGGTGCATTACCCAATATCTCAGACAGGTGAACACTATGTGTGCCTCATTTTTGATGAGTTACACCTGTTTATGTTCTACATTAATTCTGATGGGTTTGACTGGACAATGCGCCACCACACACGTCTAGAGATGCCAAATAGTACACCAGTCCAATACTTTCCCTATGGGGTCCACAATTCTGTTGTATTTCTGAGGTGTGTTCCCCAGCACCTTGCATGGCATCCCAGATGTGTTTGATAGCGTTGAGATCTGGTGACTGGAAACCCAGAGTGTTCATGTAACCATAATTTAGTGTCGTTAGATGTGTGTGTGTGTGTGGCGGTGCATTATCCTGTTGGAAGATAAAAAGCCTCACCAGGAAGGAGGCACACATAGCGTTTAGGTGTAAGAGCTATTTGTAGACGTACGAGGAAAAAAGAAAGTGAACTATTTTGCCTTACTGTGTTTGCACACAGAAGGAATGTGACCGTGCAGTGAAACACACACACCAGTGAACACTAGGGGGCAGTGAACACACTTGCCCGGAGTGGGGAGCAGCCCCAAACCATGGTGCCCAGGGAGCAGTTAGGGGAGTTAGGTGCCTTGCTCAAGGGCACCTCAGTCATGTCTTGCCCTGGGTGGGGATCGAACCCGCGACCTTCTGGTCACAAGACCGGTTCCCTAACCACTAGGCCACGGCTGCCCCATGGAATGACAGCTAAACAAACCCCACACCATTACAGAGCCAATACAAGCCTATGTATTTTGAACTTTTGAACACTTTTGTTTTTGCTGCCATTTTTCATGAAATGATTTTTTCACTAAAATGAACTTAAAGATTGTTAAGAATCTTGCATAGACGAGTCAGGAGACTGGACCCTGCTGACAGACTGGATCTAAGACTTTTTCAACGTACACAAAAGGCCTTTTTCTTTCAAATATTTGTGAAGTGAGCTCCTTTGCTGAGATAATCCGTCCTCCTCACAGGTGTGGCAGATCGAGATGCTGATCAGACACCATGATTATTGCACAGGTGTGCCTCAGGCTGGCCACAATATAAGGCCACACTAAAATGTGCAGTTTTATCACAGCACAATGCCACAGATGTCACAAGTTTTGAGGGAGCGTGCAATTGGCATGCTGACTGCAGGAATGTCCACCAAAGCTGTTACATGTGAATTGAATTTTAATTTCTGTACCATATGCCATCTCCAAAGGTGTTTCAGAGAATTTGGCAGTACATCCAACCGGCCTTACAACCACAAATCACGTGTAACCACAGCAGCCAAGGACCTCTACATACAGCATCTTCACCTCCAGGATTGTCTGAAACCAGATTTATGATTTATACAAATTTGTGAAAAATATTTAAAACAAAAAGGCCTTTTGTCTACATAGACAAAGTTCAGCTCATGAAAAATGGGAGCAAAAACAAAAGTGTTGTTGATGTTTTTTTTTTCAGTATATTTTATAATATTTTTATGTATTTTTTTCTGGCACTTCAGTGTATACTAGTGTGAAACATTATACTTATTAATTATACTTATTAATTACTGTGACTTTTTTCATGTCTACCAAGGGCACCAATATTTCTGCACCTGACAGTATTTATATGTCTGAATGTCATTGTCATGCTGATCTGTATGTTTTTTTTTCTGCTTTTCTAGGAGCGAATGTTCCTCAGTATTTCCAATTATGTATTCACTGTGATATTTGTTGCTGAAATGACTGTGAAGGTACTAAAGTTTCAGTTTGACACAGACATCCAAAGTAATATGTCCGTGTCCATAAACCCCACTGAGATGTCATTGCTGGTCTTGTAGGTGGTGGCTCTTGGCTTCTATTTCGGAAAGCATAGCTATCTGCAGAGCACCTGGAACGTCTTGGATGGAGTGCTGGTGTTTGTTTCACTCATCGACATCCTGGTTTCCATGGCATCCACCGGCGGGAACAAGATCTTTGGCATTTTGAGGGTTCTTCGCCTGCTGAGGACGCTGAGGCCTTTAAGGTCAGGATCTGTGTAACTGCTCGAGTTTGGGGCTAGGTTGAGTTTTTGGTAATAATTATAGAGGATGTACTGCCATGCACTGCCTAGTCCTGGAACATATTTAAATTATAATACACTTCAGCTATGTCTTAATCATTAGCATTATTCAGAAGACCCGCACTGTCTAGATTCTGAGCTTGCCCTCCTTTGTTTTGGTGTCGGCAGAGTGATCAGCCGCGCCCCTGGACTGAAGCTGGTGGTTGAAACGTTGATTACGTCACTGAGGCCCATTGGGAACATAGTACTGATCTGCTGCGCTTTCTTCATTGTCTTTGGAATTCTTGGAGTTCAGGTGAAGACGTGTGCTATACTTGGACTTGTCTGTAAGGGTGCATGTAGCTGTTTAGTATGTGAGCCATTAAATGAGTGAAATAACAGATTTATTCGAATGTGCAGCTCTTCAAAGGCAAGTTCTACCACTGTGAAGGCTTCGACACAAGAAACATCACAAATAGTTCGGATTGCCGTCAAGCCGGATACAAATGGATTCGGAGAAAGTACAACTTTGATAATTTAGGGCAGGTACGGATAAGTGTGAAAACTTAAGTAATGCTTAAGTGGAGTTCAATATATACATTAGAACTGATCTGTAATAGACTTTGCTTTGATAGCAATGTAAAGTCATCAGGGAGTTTTATAATGCACCGCGTTATAATGGACAACTAGATGCCTAACGATCTAATGCATGTAATGATTGAATCCAAAATTGGACTCAATTACACTTCCAAGAATCCGTGAGATGTAAATTTAATGGCCTTGTATCTCTTTTTCCCAGGCTCTCATGTCGCTGTTTGTGCTGTCCTGTAAAGATGGCTGGGTGAATATTATGTACGACGGCCTTGATGCTGTAGGTGTGGACCAACAGGTTTGTATTAAGAAGGTCATTCTCACAAACAATAAAATCCTATCACTTTGTTAAAGTGCATATTAAAAACGCTACTTTGTTTTTTCCCCCCTTCCTTATCTTCCACTGAAAGCCGGTCCGTAACCACAACCCCTGGATGCTGCTTTATTTCATCTCCTTCCTGCTGATTGTGAGCTTCTTCGTGCTGAACATGTTTGTAGGCGTGGTGGTGGAGAACTTCCACAAGTGTCGGCAGGACCAGGAGGAAGAGGAGGCGCGCTTGCGTGAGGAGAAGAGGCAGCGGTTGCTGGAGAAAAGGCGCAGGAGTAAGGAGAATTGTGGGTCTGGTCGGTAGTCTATTTTTCTGAGCACTGCCTGCCTCCAGAGCCTGAGAGAGAAAGAGAGCCCTAGAGAAAGAGAGAGCAAAAAAAACAAAAAAAACCGAAGT
This sequence comes from Duopalatinus emarginatus, assembly GCA_028565595.1. Classification (NCBI taxonomy): domain Eukaryota; kingdom Metazoa; phylum Chordata; class Actinopteri; order Siluriformes; family Pimelodidae; genus Duopalatinus; species Duopalatinus emarginatus. Next base: position 13,303,628 of record JAOVVF010000029.1, on the reverse strand, counting down.
GAATAATTACATAAAAAAGACAAAAGCCTTTTAGATTTGTGTTGGTGGCCTTGAATTGTGATGGCCTGCAGCATGTTTGCCTTTGCATGTTCCCTCACCACTAAATACAGCATGACAGGTCTTCAAGGGCGATTTTCTGGACACGCAAGGGTCAGTTAGAGCTTTATTCCCTTAAATTCAGTCTCAGGCTAGTTGATTGTTCTCTTTAAGAGCAATTACATTTATCTCAGCTTTCCCAACCCGGGCTCAGGACTGTGTAAAGTTACACTGAGCCACACTGCGCTGCCGGAGAGATAGGAGAGGATAATGAAAATCCCCCTGGTAAGATAAACGTCTCGACCACTGTGCTTTTGAATCATTGTGTGCAAAGAAAGTATGGGCAGCATTATCCAGACCACTCATGAGAGAATTAAAGACACTAAAAGCATTGGCTATGGTTTTACATGGCGCAGTCAATAAGGGAAATGTGCTTAGTGTATTATTTTATGCAAAAGCAACCATGCCGGCCAAGGTAAAGCTACCTAAGTAATGATGTCTAGCGTAAAGCCAGACAGTTTTATTTTTTTTTCAGTTACACTCATCCCACGGGCCATTTACTCCACAGTCGGAGGATTAATAGTATTGCGTCTGTTACTGGTAAAGTCCATATATCAGAGAAACTACAGGATTTCAGGTTAAATCTATTCACTGTTGTCCCTCCGAGGCACCTGTATGTCAAAGCTATTGTTCTTAAAGCAGGCCGTCATTCAGGACAAACTTTGAGGATGAACCATTTTGGCTCCACTGCTGACATTAGTAGCAGTCAGTAGCCGGTGGCGTCATTTCTGTGCGAGTTGCATTTTTATGACAGATCTCAATGAAAGAAAAAACAAAAAAAATGATGGAACTGTCCCTAAAAGGGCGAGTGATTTATGAGCAGCTGTCAGTTTCATCTGACACTGCGACACGTTTGAGGATGTACAAGGAGTTGGGCATGAGCTGCTTGGTGAGATGTTCAATGTCCTACTGCTGATTTATTATCCGGCCTGTCATCATGATTCACGTCGAACGACAGGAAAATTGATTTCGCTCGTCAGACCTTAAACACAGCCACTGTATTTGGTGTGGATCTGTTTGGATTTGAAGATGGACTGTTAGCTTGTAGCTGCATGTGCATCATTATTGAAGTACACAGTAGTCTCTGGCTTCTCTCTTGTCATTTGGTTAAGGTAAAGCGTAAACATGTACCGTATGGCAGACTCAGAAAGATGGATCCAAGCTGAAATTGACGAACGGAATTTAATGGTGAAACATAACCCTACTAATAAATCAAAGATTTTTCAACAGTATCAAATATTGTACTCACCATGTAACAATCACAATCATTCATATGTATATGTTTACACACATATAGCCAACTGTCATGTTTACAAAGGCATGTTCCCAAATACAGCATGCTCACAAAGGTATGATGCACGACTCGGAGCCAAGTTCAGCAGGGAATAGGAACTTTAATGTTTCAAACCTGATCAGCTTTAGCATTTATAAAGATGTCCTACTCTCTGCTGCACTGCTCGTTTCGTGCTTAATGCTACCCGCCTGTGCCTTATTGAATTAGCTACACTGCATGTATCCTGCATTATGCTGAATATGCTGTTCTGCATATGTGTGTGTGTGTGTGTGTGTCTGTATGAAACAGAAGCACAGCAGCGGCCCTACTACGCAGATTACTCACCAGCCCGGCTCTACATCCACACACTGTGCACTAACCACTACCTGGACCTCTTTATCACCTTCATTATCTGCATCAACGTGGTCACCATGTCCATAGAGCACTACAACCAGCCCATGGTGAGTCACTTATCTGTTAAAAAAGTGAAACTTGTTTTTATTTTGAATAGCTGAAAAGTATTGACATGCTATAACCTTTTCCCTGCAGTATCTAGAGGAAGCGTTGAAGTACTGCAACTATGTCTTCACCGTCTTCTTCATCTTAGAGGCACTTCTCAAACTCGTGGCTTTTGGCTTCCGAAGATTCTTCAAAGACAGGTATAGCAGACAAGCTGAAAAGTACCATATATCTGACTCGGATGTTACATGCCTTAGAAATTTCATTCAGTATAGTTGAACAACCTGATCTGAAGATTTTATTTCAGGAACAGTACAAATACATTGAAATGCCAGAAAAAAACTGGTACATGGCAACGGCACCCAGGGCCGGCCCAAGCCTTTATGGGGCCCTAAGCAGATTTTTATTTGAGGCCCCCCATACCCCCTCCAACCACCTTTGCATATTGCTCAATTACCTTTCTCCCTGCGCCAGAAAAAACAAAACAAAACAAAAAGGAAGCGGAAGGCCTAAGGAGGGAGCTG
>JAOVVF010000029.1:13289478-13300716 GCA_028565595.1 Duopalatinus emarginatus | reverse complement strand
AATATAATATTTACTTTTACCTGTGTAATACCATTTCGTTTTATTATTTAATGTTATTTTTAAAATATATATTTTTTCTATCATGATATCTTGGTGCTCTTGGGGGCCCCCTGGTTGCGTAGGGGCCCTAAGCAGCCGCGTATTTCGAGTATGCCTCGGGCCGGCTCTGACGGCACCTATAAACACTTCTGCATTGATTTGGCAACGGCACCTATAAACACTTCCGCATGGGTTTGGCCTGTAACAACAGGACAAATCATCACACCATACGTCCAGAGATGCCAAATTATGGTTAGAGGAACGCTCATCTGAAATTGAGGTTTTGCCACTGACACCAGATCTCTACGTTATCAAACACATCTGGGATGCCACGCGACATGCCGTGGAAGTGCAATACTCGAAATACAACAGAATTGTGGAGCGTTCTGCAGTTTATGGAGAAGTTTATGGAGTCCATGCCCATGACGTATGTCTGCAGTCCTACGCTCCTGTGTGGCACCTGTTAAACTGGTGTACCAGTGTTTCTGGCACTGTAACCTGGGACAAAGCTAGACATTTTGAACATTCCTGGCTTAGAGCATAGAACAGGACATTGCTTTGCCTTGGACCATTTATTTCCCCAAGGCTATTCGAAAAAGATCTGCGGCTTGAGCTTCGTACACCACGCCACCCCCCACCCCCACCCCCAAACCCCTTTGCTTATGCCCATAATATTAAAACCATAATACCACTGACAGGTGAAGTAAATAACATTGATTGTCTCATTATAGTGGCACCTGGAAAGAGGTGTGATATATATTAGGCCCTAAGTCAACAGTCAGTTCTCAACGTTGATGTCATGGCAGCAGGAGACATGGACAAGTGTAAAGATCTGAGCGACTTTGACAAGGACCAAATCATGATAACTAGACAACTGGGTTACGGCTTCTCGCAAAAGTGGTCCAAGGAAGCACAACTGTGAACCAGTGACTGGGTCATGTTCCCACAAGGCTCACTGCTGTGCTTGGAAGTAAAGGCTAGCCTGTCTGGTCCGATCTCACAGAAGATCCACAGAAGGATCTGTTGCTAACATCATAGTGCCAGATACCACAGCACACCCTCACAGATTTTGAGTCCACGCCTCGATGGGGCAGAGTTGGTTTGGCAGGCTTATGTTAATGTTATGATTAATCTGTGTACATTTCAGGAACGGGGAGTGAAGTAAACAAGAGTGAAGAAAACAGCTCAGAAATACAAAACATAAGACCTCACAAACAATGAAGTTTGCGTATATTTAAGTCTGACAAGCAGGGAAATAGATTATCAGTGTTTCACTGCAGGGAGGCGAAAAGGTGGGGTAGGTGCGACAAGGCAGGTAGAAGCCGAGACCCTAGCTGCAGGAGATGTGACAACTTTATGCATACTAATATGGTAAATAATCAACAATTAGGATTGTGGGGGAAGAGATTAAAGCACAACCTTTCTTCTGCATTGCCCCTGAGACAGATAAAGAAATATCAGGATGAATTTTAGATATTTATTACTGCTTCAAATCTATTTACTATAATAATATTTTTAAAACGATCCATCTTGTCGAAGCTCTAAGGAGTCATGTCAGATTATATCATATCTCTGGTATTGACCTTTACACTGCAAAAGTTGGTATGCTGTTACATGTATTAATGCCGCGTATTCGTTTTCAGGTAAACATTTATAGGGAATATACAAGCTTAAAGAGGGCTCGAGAAATAAAAATAATATCACACTGATAAGTTCTGTGCACTTACTTGCCCACATGCTTTAGGATGATAATGGATGCTGTTTGATTGGCTCTCTACACCTTCACTGCTGCTTGAAATGTCATTATTGTCTTTTGTCTACATGTCTAGTACATGTAGACTAGTTTAACCCAGGTATGAGAATGTGCATTGCCAGTAACGTAATCCTACAAACCAAACTTTTATTTATTTAATTCATTCATGAGAGAATCTGGCACATAAAAGCCACCCATTTCACAGAAAGAGGCAATTTGACTGATATGATAGATGGCCAGCCACAGACCTTCTCATATATCCTGTTGGCAAGCCTATGAGGTCATCCCTTTCATTTTTCTTCATTCCAATGACTATAATCTGCTCTAAGAAGCTTACTTTGCAACAGTATTCAAAAATGTTTTAAATGGAAGCAGCAGCGAAGGTGTAGAGAGCCAATCAAACGGCATCCATCACGATCCTGAAGCTTGTGGCCAGTAAAGTGTACAAAACTTCTCAGTAATGTAGTGTGATATTACTTTTATTACTCAAGTCCTCTTTAAGCTTGTATATATCTTGTAAATGTCTTGGCTCATTGATATTTGCTTTGGACTTGCCTTGGATTTGGCCATTAGTTGCGCCAGATATTGTTGTAGTGGGTCTTGATTGAGGCAGGCATCGACAGTGGCCACCTGGTAACCAACTGTATGCCTGCCAAAATTCATTTCTGCATGTCATGCATCCATGCTTATCATTTTCATTGTGAACACATTTGGATTTGAAGGTCTTGACTTGGACTCAAACCTCTGTGGACTCAACTCTGACTTGGACTTGAACCTTTTTGGACTTGGTCTTGACTCAGTATCAACTGGTCCTGGTCTTGGTTTTGTCTTGGTTTGGACTAAAAAAAGTTTGTCTTGACTACAGCGCTGCTTGTTACTTATGCTAATCTAAAATGTCACCTGATTAAACACAGCAGTGTGATTAAATCATATATTTATTGCATATGCATAATGCATGCAACTGTGATGAATCTGGTCAGGATGGATGTAATGGATTGATGTAATGGGCTGAATGTTAAATGAACCATTTGTTTCCATTATACCAGACCCCACTTAATTAAGAGGAGTCTAGGATTCTTCCAGATTACCATTAAATCTCACAGTAGCCAAGATTATGGTGCTATCCAAAGCCTTTATAGAGTGGAATTAAGTGTAAACACTGATCGCTTCCTGACAGGTGGAACCAGTTAGATCTGGCCATTGTGCTTCTCTCCATCATGGGCATCACGCTGGAGGAGATCAAGATGAACGCTGCGCTTCCAATCAACCCCACTATCATCCGGATCATGAGGGTTTTAAGAATAGCCAGAGGTATTTTAGTACCTACATCTACAATATAGCCTCAACTGTTATATGGGTCCCTGCTGAGACTTCGGGGACTCTTATTCATAGCATTATGAGCTGGTTATGTATCATAGGAGGTGTGCTGGGTGTGATTCATATTTTGCTATTTCTACAGTGCTGAAGCTCTTGAAGTTGGCTACAGGCATGCGAGCATTGCTGGACACTGTGATGCAAGCTCTACCACAGGTTGTCCTCTTCTTCCATCATTATATATGAATATGCCCTGTTTTTTAGTGTGAAGCAATATTAGTACTTTTGTAGGAACAGACTAAACAGAATGTGTGATTAATTATTTATTAAATGATTGTATCGTACTGTGTTCTTTCTTTTTAGGTTGGAAATCTGGGCTTGCTGTTTATGCTCCTTTTCTTCATTTATGCTGCACTAGGCGTTGAGCTGTTCGGGAAATTGGGTCAGTGCCGCATTTCTCGAGCGCACTCACACTCGATTCTGCCTGTCCCAGCATCAGTGCTCATCATCGCCTGCCATTTTTGATTTTTGGGTCGGAGATGGTTGGAATTGAACCTAAGGGCAACTTTACTTGTAAATCTAGAGCTCTTCCCAAATCAGTATAGCTTACGGTTAAAGAGGCTATAGGGGGGAAGGGCAATGGGGGAGCTATAAGGGGGCAGCTAAATTAGCTCTGTTCGTCTTTGGAGAATTACTCATGTCACAGCAGTTTATTTTTTAAGAAGAGGAAGGTCTTGTAAAAAGGGTGAGGTTCTTCTAATCAGAGGAAGGGTAGGATCAGGGTCCGTTTTGAACGACAGGCATTCAGAATTGCAATGATGAGGCCCAATTGTGGTTCAGATTACTGTTGTTTTTTATTTTCATTTTGCTTCTTTCCACTTTTTACATAATAATTAGATAATTAGCAATGTTTTCAAAGCAATGCACTTCTGCTTAAGATGTATTAAGCAGGATACAGCAGCTTGACCGTTGTTACGTTTTCATCGACTTATTTACAGAATGCACTGACAATAACCCATGTGAAGGACTCAGTCGACATGCCACATTCGAGAACTTTGGTATGGCCTTTCTAACCCTCTTCAGAGTTTCCACTGGTGACAATTGGAACGGCATAATGAAGGTACTTTAAAGATGTCGAGCATGAAAGCTAAATCATTTATTTTAAACCCCTGTCTCTATGGAATCACAACAGTACGTACTAGTATTTTTTTTCAGTAACAGTAATCTTCTGTATCGTTCAGGACACTTTAAGGGAGTGCACACCAGAAGAAAAGAACTGCCTAAGCTACCTGCCCTTGGTATCCCCTATATACTTTGTCACCTTTGTGCTGATGGCCCAGTTTGTGCTGGTGAACGTGGTGGTGGCTGTGCTGATGAAACACCTCGAGGAGAGCAATAAGGAGGCCAAGGAGGATGCCGAGATGGATGCAGAGATTGAGATGGAGATGGAAATGGCCCGGCGTCTCAGTAACGTCTCAGCAATGAGCTCCGGTGGACCAGAAGGCAGGGGAACCTATGTGGGGCCAAGACCACATTCACCTGGACAGGTTTGTGACGTATGAGTGATTCAGCATGGGTATGGACAGCACTACAGGTGTTAGAGGTTTGTGTCAAATAAAAAACTTGTGCACTGAACATGTTTTAGCCATTAAGTCGTTAACTCTGAAACAAAATAGGTAAAAGTAGCAAGCTTGGATCAATGAATGTGATTCATGCTGTTGTGGAATATACTGTATATCTATGGATGAGATGATGGATGACTACAGAACAGTCCTGTCTAGGTGGACCTTTTCAGTGCTGAGTTGGCTACTGTGTGAAAACGTGCTAAAGGATAACAGGAAGTGAGTCTTTATAGTTGACTTGGATTGTTTCCTGCTGCGGTCTCTCTCTGATCAGCTGCTCTGCCAGGTTGACATTATGCATTGCAAAGGCCTGAGTGTATAAAAATGTCTCTCACTTTTTTCACAGTGTTAAACCATATAATATAATTTTATATGGTTAGATTAATACCTTGTAATCAAGTAATGTCACATGCATTCTTATGTACATATATGTATGTGTCAGTGTCATACAGTTTATCAAGTTAAGTGTGATATAATGTCTTTCCTGTCCACCACCATTTGGACAGAACTTGTGACAAATCATCAAAAATTGTTGAAGTAATGAAATAAGATTTGATGAAAATAGGTTTGTGGTTAATGTAAATATTAGAAGCATATCTGGGTTTTTAAAATTTGCTATAGAGGTATTATATAATACCTATAATAATAATAATTCTTTTTATTATTATCATACTAAAACTTTTTAATTCAGATAGCTTGGTTATAATTTGTTGCGTAATGATGATGCAGTCTGTATAAAGCTGTTTTAATTTTTAATTGTTAAATTCTTATTTGGTTCCTTGAATTTGAAATTGATGCAAAGATCGCTGTTGATTCATAAGCTGTAAGCAATATCCTATATAATCTGTAGACAAACATTACCGATTTCATGGCCTGAGCAGTGAACAGTCAGTTCACAAAGTTGATGTGTCAGAAGCAGGAAAAATGGGCAAATGCACGGATCTGAGTGACCTTTGACAAGGGTTATGGTTTATTACCACAATTACCAAATTATGATGGTTAGACGACTGGGTCAGAGCAGATCTTGTGGGGCGTGTCCCGATATGCACCGGTTAGTTACCCAGGGCTTACTGAGGTGCATAGCCTGGTCCCAGAGAAGAGCTGCTGTAGGACCAGTTGCTGAAAAGGTTAATACTGACAGTTGATACGAAGGTGTCAGAACACTATCTACTGCGTAGTTACAGATGTGTCAGAACGACCATGTCTACCCAGAGACACCAGTTATATCCTAATAGGGCAAAATTCTTATATAACCTGTTTTGCTATAATGAAAAACTGATCATTTATAGAGAGTTGTTTTCGCACTTCCTAGCATTAACAAATATGTTTCGCTGTATATGAAAAAAAACACTGACATGTCTGTGCTTTAACACAGTAATTGACCAGTGTGCCAGTGAGCTTGCTTTAATAGCTTGCTTGGATTTTCTGAAGTGGATAAATGTGTAAGTTGTAAGTATGTCACAGGCAGATTATAGAGGATTATGTTTCTCATACACAGGATGAGCGAATGCCAAGAACTCAGGAGAATTTGCTTTCTCCACGGAAGATGTCAGTATCCAGGATGCACTCTTTGCCTAATGACAGTTACATGTTTCGCCCGGTAAGGCCAGCCAGCGCACCATACCCCCTGCAGGAAGTGGAGCCAACTCATGCATACCTTGAATTAGGTACTTACTATGTTTCAGTCACTGGTTTATTAAAGTTTTTTCTTTTTTTTTGCAAATATTTGAAGACTAATGGTAGAGTATATTTCCATATAGGCTCAGTGACCTCGATCCACTCACAGCCATGTGAAGGTCATTCCTTACTCCAGGTTCCTGGTGTTCATCCTCAACCCCATATTAGTATTTGCTTGCCTAGGATCCCTTCTCCAAAGCCATCTCCCCTGCATGCTGTAGGCAGATCTCTACGTAGACAGGTACAGTTGAATATTGCCAAATATCTGTCTTTTATAATTACACCTTCCCTATAAAGCTTACATGCGTTTTGCTTTTAGGAAGCGATCAAAAATGACTCGGTTGATGTGCAGATGAGTGACTACAAAGGTAACCATGAGAGACATATTAGGAGTACAAGAGCCAGCGCCTCCCTCCCGGTTCCAGGAATCTCTGCCCCCAGCAGCCCCATGGTGTCACCTTTTCTACCCCCTTATTGCCACATGCCCAGTGTCTGCACTCTTCAACACCCTCAACCCCAGAGAATTATTCCTCTTCGACCACCCAGTCAGGCCTGCAGCATCCCCAGCGACTCCATGTTGGATTCCGCTGACCCAGCCGATGAGGAGGTACACTATATTACCAGCTCAGCTAGGCTGTGGGCAGGAGTCCCAGCAGAAGAGCGCTGCCACTCATTGTCCCCCTATGTCACACCATGGCCGTTGCCTGTGAAGAACTGTACCAGTGCCACCAATCTTACCAACTACAGCACTAAAGGCAAGTTTTTCAGCGTAGACACAAGGGGATTTTTGGACAAGCCCTCAGGTTCAGAGGATCATCGGCGGCACTCCATTGAGATTTGCTCTTCTATGGACAACAATGCATTTGAGCAGGCAGTTGTTGAAAAGAGACACCTGCCCATACGTGGACAATCATTGCACATTACCAGAAAGAAGAAGATGAGTCCTCCTTGTATCTCTGTTGAACCCCCACTAGAAACGGAGCTACCGCCGTCTCTCATGTCCATGAAAAAACTATCTGAGAGCACAATACTGCGGCGAAGGACGCCATCTTATGAACTGGCCCTACAGCGGGACTCTCTAGACTTCCTGGAGCACCAACTTCCCAGTCAGCCTCTCATCAAAGTGGAGAGGCAGCTCTCACACTGTGGCGAATATCTCTCTCTCCCACGGTTCCCCTTTCACCAGTCGGACTCCGGTTCCTGCATCCTGCGTGAAAGCACCCCATCCGCACAGCCCCCTCGCTATGACAGTGCCCTGGAGGAGTCCACAGATTTCAGCACAGTAAACAGGACTGCTCAATGATCGAGATAAAAATGTCGACGGTTTCAGACTGGTGCACGCAATGCAGTGTTGATATATGTACAGTGGATATAAAAGGTCTACACAACCCTGTTAAAACGCCAGTTTTTGTGATGTAAAAAAAATCAGACCACAATAAATCATTTCAGATATTGTTTCTACCAATTAAGGTGACCTATAATCTGTGCAATTCACTAAAAAGAAATTGAACATTAAAATAATGCGGTTGCTTAAGTGTGCGCACCCTGTTATAAATTGTGTTTAGAATTAACCAGTCATATTCAAACTCATGTTAAATAGTATTCAGTACACCTCCCATCGATTAAAGTGACTCTGATTAACCTTATATAAATTTCAGCTGATGTTCCTGACATTTACCTAGTTACATCCTACAGCGAAAGCCGTGGTCTACAAAGAGCTTACGAAGCATCAAAGGGATCTCATTGTTGAAACGTATCAGCCAGGAGAAGGGTACAAACAATACCAAATTTCTTGATTAGATATACCATGGAACACAGTGAAGACAGTCAGTAAGTGGATAATATATGACACAACATTGATATTTCAGCTGGAAGTTGATGAAATGGCAAGATGGAAACTTGAAGTCCTGGAGGCTGCTAAGAGGATTAAGGATTAAGGAATTTCTGGCATTTACTGGTTGTGTACAACATATGACAACAATTTCCAATATTCCTCATATGTCTGGGCTTTCTTACAAATAAAAAAAAAAACATACAAGCCCTGGTACTTATTGTCAAAATTCCAAAATGTATGTTTGGCACAAAAGAACTGGGGCTTTAGTCTAGAGGCAGCTGTGACCTAGTGGTTAGGGAACCAGTCTCATGACCGGAAGGTTGTGGGTTCAGTCCCCACCCAGGGCAAAACATGACTGAGGTGCCCTTGAGCAAGACACCTAACTCCCCTAACTGCTCCCTGGGCGCCGTGGTTTGGGGCTGCCCCCCGCTCCGGGCAAGTGCCCCCTAGTGTTCACTGGTGTGTGTGTTTCACTGCACGGATGGGTTAAATGCGGAGGTCACATTCCTTCTGTGTGCAAAACACAGTAAGGCAAAATAGTTCACTTTTACTTTCAAGGTGACTGGAGTTAAGAACATTTCCAAGTATCAGTTGATTTTGGCACAAACCCTTCAGGCCTCTGTTAAAAAGCTGATGATGAGGAGAAATGTCACCTTTCAACACGGAAACAATCCGAAACAGACCTCCACATTAAAAAAATAATGGTTTAACCAGAAGGACTATCAATGTTTTGGAATGGTCCAGGCCTGTGGAGTGACCAAAAAAGGGCTGTGCACAGGACATGTACTTACACTTGGACAGCTTTGGAGCACTTTTTACAAGGCAAAGTGGGCAAAGATCACCAGGCAAGGCTGTGCCATGCTGTTAGACTCCTTACCAAATACAGTGAATGCTGTCATAAAATCAGAAGATGCTTCAACATTAAGTATTAGTGCAAGGTTGTGTGTATATTTATGCAACTACATTATTGTAGGTTTTTTCATTTTATTTTATTTACCCACGTTCAGTGCATTGTACACATTATAGGTCACATTAAAGGTAGAAAAAGGTCTGAAATGATTCATCTTGGTCTGTTTTTTTTTTTTTTTATATCGAAATACCTGGCATTTTAACAGGGGTGTGCAGACTTGTTATATTCACTGTATTATATTCCGGATGTGGAGAAACAACCACTTAATTCAATAGCCAAAGTTTTTTTTGAGATGTACTATATTATGTAAGCCAGCCAGGAATGGCAACTTTGATACGAGTGTGATCGGGTATGATGGGATATGCAATTTCAGGTTTCCATGCGGAACTCTGGTTCTTATCTTTTTTTTTTTTTTTTCTCCCACTGCTCAATCACATTGATTTGAGTTCAGGATGTGTGATGGGGTTTCTTTTTTTTTTTTCTTTGTCTTTTTTTTATTACTTTATCCATCTTGTCAGTAGTATTGCAGTTTCTGTAAAAGAATACACATATTAAATAAAAGAAACAAAAAAAAATTGATTTAAAAAAAAAAAACCTTACAAGAACTGTACATGACCTGTACTTTATTAAATCATATGTTGTAAATTGAGGAAGTATTGTATTGGTGAAGAAAATAGATCTATTCATATGCACATATTTTTATAGAGATCTATAATGTTTTTTGCACATATCAATTTGAAATTCAAGTTGAAATGTCTTTTGTTGTCCTCTTGTGAATGTACATTTTTTTAAATCAAATAGCAGTGGGAACAATTATAGTCTATTTAGACCTACTGATACTGAGATGATTTTTATTTTTCTATTGGGAAGTGGGGTATGACATATTGAAGTAGATCTAGCGACAACCAAACATCAACCGATCTGTAGCCTGAGTGCAATACACTGTAAATGTTATGTAAGTTTACCCTGTTAGGTTGCTCGCGTTTTACACGTGACATAGTAATGAGCATCTCGCTATCACCACCTTATACCATAGCCAAATTCATCTCAATGTCTTTAGTAAGAATTCACTCACGTGTTCATTCTGTAATTTCTGTGACCCTTAGCTGTGGCACAGGCAGCGTGCATGTGAGGACAGTATAAATCGTTAGAGATCGATGGCGAACATCGTCGCTTTCCTCATTATTTCGTCTTATAGAGAAGCCAGTGTTTTGTGACACGGTTTATTGTAGTAGAAATGATCTGGTGATCTGGTTTACCTTTGATATGGTTTCTCTAGATTTGTGTTCAGAGACCTTTATATGAAAGAAATGATGGTTATGGGTGATTCTATAGCTGTGGGCACTTTTTTAAATATAAACACAGAGTTATTTTTAAAGAAATAGCTAATACAGAGCCAGTTAGTCCCCTGATTTCACTTTCACCTTCAGTAGGAGACACAGGGTCTTACTATCAGGACAACTTCCATAACTGTCATGAGACTTATTGGTGCGGAACAAAGTAAATGAGACACGTATCATAAAGTAAACGGTTTCTCATTAAAACTACGTACATAGTAAATATACAGTATAATAAAAAAAATCAACACAAAAATAAAAAAAATGCTACAGAATATGACATTTGATATGACATCTGGATATTGGAACAATTTCTTAGTTACTCATAAATTGCCTAAAATGTCCTAAAGCTGACTAATTAGAAATACCTAACAGTCTACACACAGGTCATAAAAGCTACAATTTATAATCAACTATATTATAAATATAATAATTAAGAAAATCACATTTACATACAAAATTACATACAAAATTACATACAAAAACAAGTTGCCTTGCTCAAGTCATGTCTTGTCAGTACTGTGGATCGAATAGGCAACCGAACCTCGAGCCCTGGCTGCTTTATTCTACTGCAGTAATAATATAAATACACTGTGTATACTATGTTTAATACACTTGGTTTTTGAGGATTCCACTGTGTTTACTATTGCAAATTGTATTTTTTTATGTTTTAGCATAAAAAGTTATATTGAACATTAAATTATAATAAGTAACAATTTTAGACATTTCAATAGGAGATGCAGTGGCATTTT
>JAOVVF010000029.1:13249991-13282770 GCA_028565595.1 Duopalatinus emarginatus | reverse complement strand
GTTGTTATTATTTTTTATCATTATAGCAATAATAATACTAATAATAATAATAATAATAATAATAATAATAATAATAATAATAATAAAAGTTTAACTTATAAATTAAATTAAAGTTTAATTTATAATATCTAATATACTAACTACACAGAAAATAGAAAGCTGAAAGTTTACATAATCTACATGATGATTCTAATTTAAAAGTTTCAGACACCAAACAAACTTCACCAGTGTTTTTGTAATCCTGGGGCTTCACTGCCATCTGCTGGAACATAGACCGTGAAACGGGAACCTTTCGATATATACATGTGTCTGGGGGGAAGATAAAACACGGCGCACAGGGTCACACATACTAAACTATTGTATTGAACAGAGCGCACTACATAGGGAGCAGGGACTATTAGACTGTGTTCGCTGTTAGTGCACTAATGTAGGGAGTGATGAGTCATTGGGGATCGAGCCAGGAGATTTCTCTTTGCTAATCAGTGACGGGGTTGTGTTTGTTTTTGTCGCAGCATTTCGTTAGTTTTAGATATAATAATAATAATAATAATAATAATAATAATAATAATAATAGGTGGAAGTTTAGTGTTTGTGGCTGTTTTATTTCTAGGAATGGCTAGCAAGCTAGGTTAACCACCTGTATTGAGGCTGTGGTGTACCTGCAAGCTAAGTTAACCACCTGTATTGAGGCTGGTAAACACTCCTGGTTCCTCCTTTACAACAGGTAAAATTGTTTTTCTATTTGAAAATAAAGATATAATATATAATGTTTTATATTTATCTAGAGAGTTGTCCTGGTTTTAATATCTGCTGGTCTGAAAAGCTTCAGAGAGTTTAGAGACATGAATGCTACCTACATGAGATGAAGATGATGGAGGAAGTGCCATTTAAACTGACACTCACCTCCATGTCTTAGTAAGTGTATATACAGATCAACACAAAACATTGACTCAACCCCACTGAACAGCTTTGGGATGAAGTCCATGAAGGCATAGTTTGAGAAGGTTGGATTGCAAAACTCAACCCCACCAAACAGCTTTGGGATGAGGTCCATGAAGACATTGTTTGAGAAGGTTGGATTGCAAAACTCAATCCCACCAAACAGCTTTGGGATGAGGTCCATGAAGGCATGGTTTAAGAAGATTGGATTGAAAAACTCAACCCCATCAAACAGCTTTGGGATGAGGTCCATGAAGGCATGGTTTAAGAAGGTTGGATTGAAAAACTCAACCCCACCAAACAGCTTTGGGATGAGGTCCATGAAGACATTGTTTGAGAAGGTTGGATTGCAAAACTCAATCCCACCAAACAGCTTTGGGATGAGGTCCATGAAGGCATGGTTTAAGAAGATTGGATTGAAAAACTCAACCCCATCAAACAGCTTTGGGATGAGGTCCATGAAGGCATAGTTTGAGAAGGTTGGATTATAAAACTCTACCCCACCAAACAGCTTTGGGATGAGGTCCATGAAGACATGATTTGAAAAGGTTGGATTGCAAAACTCAACTCCACCGAACAGCTTTGGGATGAGGACCATGAAGACATGGTTTAATAAGGTTTGAGTGGAAAAACTCAACCCCACTGAACGGCTTTGGGATGAACTAGAACACCAAATCCATGTTCTTGTGAAGTGAAGTGGCTCACTGACCATTGTCCTTGCACAGAAACAATTTTGACCAGTGAACACACAAGCAATAGTAAATGCACACAATGAGGGGTAGTAAACACACATGCCTAAATCAATGGGCAGCCCCATTTATGGCATCCAAGGAGCAGTTGGTGCCTTGCCTCAAGAGCACTTCGGTCATGTGTTGTCGGTGCAGGAATTGAACTGGGGACCTTCTGGTCACAAGGCTGGTTCCTTAACCACAAGCCAAAATCTAGGGAAGCAATTTGACAAATTAGACCATTGATAAAAATGATGTGTAAGAATTACCAGCAAAGCACTACTAAAGGGGTGTTTTCACCATGTGATTAGTGTGTGAGTCACTCAGTAACCTCAGGAAGATGTTGCTATTTTGTATCCCGTAGGGCTGAAACAATTGCTTTTATATCAAAATCGCAATTTAAGAGCGTGCAATTTTCTAATTGCAGTTTGATAAGCTGCAGTTATTTATTATTTATATCTGGGGCAACCAAACCTCCATGTCTTGTGACATCAGAACCACAACATATTGTCAATCTGGCATACTACATTCAGAAGTCAAGGCTCAAGCCAGAAAAAAAAATTATATTCTGGTTCTCTTGCCCAGAAAACAGGCTTGAACTTTAACATATAGAAAATTACAGTAATCACAGTTTAAATTGCAATATTGGTCTGAAAAATTACAGTTACATATTTTTACGAAATTAATCGGCCCGAGTATCTAAAAGTTTTACTAGGATAAAATAAGGCAAGATAAGATGCCTAGGTGTGTGTGTGTGTGTGTGTGTGTGTGTATATATATATATGTATACATATATATATATATATATATATTTGCACATTCCTTGGAGATATTGCACATCTTATGAAATATTGCACAAAATAGAATATATATTATATGTTGGCCACTTGAGAAGAAATAGTGCAGTGCAGAATAAATAGAGAAGAGGTGGAGGGGAACATTAGAGCAGTGCACAGTGTTCTGTAGGTGTCAGTGCCAGTGAAGTGTTGTAGTAGTCTTCAATTCACTTCTACCTAGCACAGTGTTTAGTGAGTGTCAGTCAGAGTGTGTGTTTGGAAATGTTTGTACTACAACTAAACATTCACAATGCTATGACAGTGACAGTAATGTGGTTAGTGAACACTATGTAAATGTGAAATGGTCAGTGTGCATGCGGCCTAGACATAAATCTCACTATATCAGCTGAAGTAACAGATTAAATGTGCTTTCTACAACAACAGTTCTGCATCTGAAATGTGGGGCGAAATCGACTCATGCATCAAACCTGCCAGTCCTGAACTCTGCAGGACATATAGTGGTGGAACAGAGGATGAAGACACGATGGAGCAGCACGTTAATGAGCCGTCAACCCCCACTGCTCATGTGAGAACCTGTTTATGTTGAATGTTTAAAAAGTGAAATATCTTTAATAGCACAAAGCCACCACTGAACAGAATGAAGCTACCTGTTTCTCTCTCTCTCTCTCTCTCTCTCTCTCTCTCTCTCTCTCTCTCCCTCCCCCTCTTGATTTAGGAGGATGAATGTTCCAGCACTCTGGATGGCATGATATCAGCCATAGTAGTGAGTGGGAGTCCAATAAAGAGTCAGCAGCTGGGAGAACCCGACCTTACTGTGGAAGAGAAAAAGCAGTTACTGATGGACCAGTACAACACCAAGCCAGTAGTGTTTCTTGAGCGTTATCACACTCATCTGAAACCGGAGCATTTGGAGGCCTTTTCACATGTCAGCAGTGACTGTAGAACACAGTATTACTGTACAGAAGTTCAGAAACGGGCATCGAATTCGGCCAACAAGACGAGGGTTCGAAACCATCGCTACGCAGCTCTCCGGGCACTTCAGAAGGGTATGTGTGGTGATTTAAAGTGTTACATTTCTGTAAAGTACAAATAAAAGTAGTAGTAATAATTCTAATAATTATAATTATTATTATATTGATCCAGATAAAATATAAACTTGCATACGGTAAAAAAAATTAATTTATTGAAATGAATCATGAAAGATTAGCTTTTTTTTTCCCTCTTTCCAAAGAGGGCCAGTACTTCAGCGAGGAGCAGATGCGTCATCGACAGCCTCTTCTGTATGAGCAGTACATCGGTCAGTACCTGTCTGAGGAGGAGATCTTGCAGCGCTCTGAAGATGCGATGAAAAAAGGCCCGGCAGGTCTGTCTGACCTGCTCATCAACTCTTACCAGGAGAAAGAGCTCCAGAAACGTCTGGAGGAGGAACAGGACAGAGAGGACTGTGCAGTGCAGGAGGAAGAGGAGGGTGAGTTTACCTAGGCCAGGGTTATAATAACTTACAGGGACGTCATGGTCGGAACAACCCTCACAGCTTCACAGACAGGTTTCCATATCAACCTGTGAAATGGTAGTTATTTCATACATATCATTCATATTTCAAATATATCTGTCCCTGTAGTGCAGTATAAAGGTGGTATACATCTAAATCAGGTCCTTGATCAGCTTTGTTAGCTTATCCTCAGGCTTGTCATGGCTTGTTCAGTCATGTCACATGAAGTTTCTTTAATGGAAGGATACACAGACAGGCATCTTGTGATCTTGTCCATCTTGTCCAGCCTTAACATTAAAACCGTATAATACTTACTCATTACAGTGGCACCTGTCGAGGGGTGGGGTATATTAGGCAGCAAGTGAACAGTCAGTTCTCAAAGTTGGTCAGGTAAAATGGGCAAATATATAAAAGTGAAGGACTTTGACAAGGAAATTGTGATGACTAGACGACTGGCTCTAAAATGTCAGGTCTTGTGGGGTGTGTCCAGTAGGCAGTAGTCAACACCAACTAAAAACATTCCACAGAAGGACATCTAGTGTACCAGAGAGACAGGGTCATGGATCACACAGATGGTCCACAGAAGGATTTGTTGCTAATACACAGCACACCTATAGATGTCTTGTTGTTTTGGCTGATGGGGTTTAGTTAACAGATACTCAGAACTCTGTATGGTGTAAGCCTTCCTAAAAGAAAACCCAGCCTTTTTAAGATGTAATAATAATGTTTCCTATTAATTTTTTTACTCCATAGACGATGAGGAGCCTACACAAGCGGAATGGGAGCCGACAGCAGAGGAGAAAGCCCTGCTGAGAGAGGAGTTTCTGAGTCAAATGCACCAAAGCTTCTTAGAGGGAAAAGACAAAGACTTTAACTACAGGTAAATTTCACTTCTGTCATTTAGTTCCTCAGTACTCTGAATAACAGCCTGTTAGAGTTCTGCACTGATGTCGTGATACAGGTGTGGAAGACTCGAAAGGCAGTGTGATCTAATAACAACAAGAATGTTTCATTGTTTTATATTCATATAGCTTTCATTCTAGTTCACGATAACTACACTTGAACACTGCGTACACTGAAGTACCAGGAAAACTGGCACAGATGAGCCTATGCAAAATACACAGGCTGGTGGTGGCTCTGTAATAGTTTAAGGTTTGTTTAGCAGGCATTCCATGGGATCCCTGGTACATCTACAAATGTCTCTGACAGGTGAACACTGTGTGTGCCTCCTTTCCTATGAGTTACACCTGTTCATGTCCTACATTCATTCTTATGGTTTTGGCCTCTAACAGGACAGAATACCACCACACACATCTAGAAACGGCTAGAGGAACACTCCTAAGTTTGGGGTTTTGTCATTCCCACCTAAGTCACCAAATCTCGGTGTTATCGAACAAATTGTGTGTTCCACAAAAAATATACCTTAGAATACAACAGAATTGTGGACCGTTCTGGAGGAGGTATGGTGTACGTATGGTGTTGAAGTCCATGCCCTGTTGGGGACCTTCCAAATTTTAGACTGGTGTACCGGTTTTCCTTGCACTTCAGTGTACATTTAAGGAGTAGAACATAAAAGTGAGTGTGTTACAGCGAATGTTGTCGCAGGTACAAAGCAGGAATATCCCGTATATCCTCACAGCATTGATGTTATTTGCGATACCACATGACCGTTCCATTGCTTCTTTTTGACAGTTTTTTTACGAAATACAGAAATAACATAAGAAGCCCTGAGATTGATAATGAATATGCATTAATACTGATATCTTCACCCGAAAAGTAGTTCCACAACAAATGAGTTGTTGTGATGAAATGGTAACAGCATGTCTCTAACCTGCCAGTAGGGCGTATGGTTTGTACAACACTAATTTGTTATGTTATTTTAAAATACAAAGCACAAGTAAGTGAAGATGCAAAGGACAAAATCTTGTTTACCAAGTTGAATACTGATCGTTTCTAGCTAATTCTAGCATGTTCAGTTGTTCTCCCATCACCACGGTCAGCCTACCAGTTTTCATTGTAATGACAGATTCAGAATTTGATATGTATTTGCAGGTCACTTGTTTGACAAATGTCCCATTTTATGCATAAGCAGAAACACAAAACAGCTAAGGTTTGCTGTATAAAGCTTGTCGTCACTTGCCAACATGCGATCAGAGCAATAGAGGTTTGGTGTAATGCTGGGCCGTTACCACAAACATCAGCACACGTAGACAGTTTCTTAAACGTTCAGGCTGTAAGGTTGGAACTGATTATAATACCTATTCGATTTTATAAAAACATCATAATATATTTCAGATGTTAATCTTACTTATGAGATGTTTTTATTGTAACCAGGTAATTTTTTTAATATATAGAACATACATTATTATACATTATT
Source organism: Duopalatinus emarginatus (assembly GCA_028565595.1). Classification (NCBI taxonomy): domain Eukaryota; kingdom Metazoa; phylum Chordata; class Actinopteri; order Siluriformes; family Pimelodidae; genus Duopalatinus; species Duopalatinus emarginatus. The sequence goes on along the minus strand of JAOVVF010000029.1, from coordinate 13,276,437 downwards.
AAGCAGTTATTTCACATGATTAAACTGTTATCATATACTGCAGCGAAGTGGATGAGAACCCAGATTTAGACAACTTGGACATTTTAAATCGGGATGCTGAAGAAAAGTACTTCGATGGAGAGGAAGAGGAGGAATATGAAGAGGAAGAGGAGGAAGATGAGGATGACGACAAAATGGTATAAAAGATTCAGAAGGTTCCTACATTGCTGAGAATGTTAGAAAAAGACATTTAATCCTGTTCTAAACATCAAGCATTTATTTTTCTACGAAGTTGTATGGCATGCAGAGCACCACAATACATCATTGTATCCTCTTGTAGAAGTGCAGTGTCCAGGTAATACAATTAAAATAGTTCATTGTGCACATAATTAACTACTTTAAAACACATTTACATCACATCAGAACACACCCCCCCTCAGTTTCTAAACACCTGTGCAGTAAAAAAAACAAACCACAGATATGTAAAGTGAATAACATTGATTATCTCATTACAGTGGTACCTGTGAAGGGGTGGGGTACATTAGACAGTAAATGAACAGTCAGTCCTCAAAGTTGATGTGTTGGAAGCAGTAACCAACAAGACCCACAGCATGTGAATATTGTGAATTTGTTTTTTGTAAAGTATCTTTAAAAATGTAGTGATTGAGTGATGGGTTGAATGAAGCATTGTTTCTTAAGCCCTGGACAATCTGTAATTTACTTTGACTTGATATTAAAGTGCATTTGTATTTCGAACGATTAACTATTGCTACACACTTTTTTAAAATAATAAAATATTTATATATTGTAAATATACAATGAAGTACAAACTCAGATGAGTGTTTCCCTTACCATAGGTTGGAATATTTAAGCTTTGTAAATGGTGTTTTTTTCCTTCTAATGTCAGTTTACAGCTATTTGTACACATTTTACATTTGAATGTGATGTGCATTAGATCTTAAGACAACCAGCCATTAAAATGAGTAAATACTTTATTAACATTGTTCATTAGCATGATCATATATCTACAATTACATTTCTACACTAGAAAACAAATTAAATACAAATTCACAGGCTAGGTGTCAGGTGAAACATTATAGTAAAGATGAAATATACAGAGAGAAATCGAAGATTAAACAACAGCTATGTTAGTGAGGTCCCTTCGATATTAAAAACAGGAATTACACAGGAAAACCATGAGGGCAGGGTAAATTCAACAGGTCTAGCCAATACTGAGCCACATATTAAAAAGTGTGATGCTGCATTTGTAAAAGAAGTTATAGGAAAACATTTTTGTTCTGGTTAACAGTCACTGAAAAGACAAACTGCAGATCATATCGTGTTGGCTTCGTCAACCATATAAACTGCACTTATTCTGTTACCACAAAGAACCAGCTCAACTGATCACCCTAGCATGTTAGAAAGCCTTAATTTCCTAAGTCTAAAAAAAAATACAAATTTATAGGCAGTATAAAATTATTTTATCAAACGCGTTACATGGAAATCCATAATTATTAGTTCCTTCATTATTGTTGTTAATACGGTTACGCGTGTACACGAGTGATAAAACTCAAAGCTCGATCCTCACTAAATAACGATTAATACTTCTAAGATTAGACACCATGCTCCTTCAGATACTACAGTTCACAGTTAATCGTCAAGATTACTTACAATGGCAAGTGGTTACATGAGACATTAAAAAGGAACAACGCTAAATTCACAAGGTCAAACCCACAGGGTCCATAAGCTGAGCTTTTCAATGGCCTCCTGATTTGTTGTAAGAAACCATCACAGTATTACAGATAGTGTCGAGAAGCAATGCAAACAGAACAGAACACTTTACGTTCACTTTCATGCCTCGTACTGGAAAACGCAGTTAAAGGACAAGAAAAGAGGAATGTGTGCGATAGGAAACGGAAAAAGAAAATAATACCGACAATGTGGTCAGTGCAAGTATTCGGACAGCCTCTTCCCTGCGTGCTGTGAACTGTCTGATCGACTCTTCTCGATGGTGCGTGTGAGGCTGTACACCAGAGCTTGAGCGCTATAGTCTGAGAGATCTGTTATCTGAGAATAAAAAAAAAAAACTGGAGAAAATGAGGATGAGGGCAAAGAGTGAAAAGAGAAGAGTGCAGCGTCTTCCTCTTGAAGTCCTTCTCCTCCTCCTCAAGGTCCAATTGCACATAACGTGGGAATTTCCACCACTTCACCTACATCACCCTTCATCAGCCCTGAAAAAACACAGAATAGTCATTAAAATAAATTAACCATTGGGGAACAGGTGAGTCTTAAGGCCCACCTACACCAATCAGGCTAAACAATCAAACCGCAAAGCCACTGACATGTAAAGCAAATAGCATTATGAAGCACCATCTGTTCTGTGAAGCACACAAGTGAACACACGAGCAGTGACCACACTTTCCCAGAGTGGTGGGCAACCCACCAATGTCATTAGGGACCATGTGAGGGTTTAGGTGCCTTGCTCTAGGGCACCGTCCTCATCTCTGGGTCATATAGGGGACTTCCAGTCGGAAGGCTGGTTCTGTAATCTCATTAAATGACACGTGTCAAGGGGTGAAATATCATTAACTTGGAGAACTGAATGTTCAACTTGTCTGTGTTCGAAAAAAGGAGTATAATGATGCGAGTGACTTTGACAAGGGCTGAACTGTGATTGCTAGACAACCGAGTCACATCATGTCCAAAACAGCAGGTCTTGTGTGTGGTGTTCCGGGTACAAAGTGATTAGTACCTACCAAAAGTGATCCAAAAAAGGGCAACCAGTGAACCAGCGATAGAGTCATGGACGCTAATTCGAGGATCCACAGAAGGATCTGTTGCCGACGTCTTGGTGCCAGATACCACAGCATACCTTCAGAGGTTTGTAGAGTTCAGAGCTGCTTTGAAATGTTGTGGCGGATCTGTGCACAAGTCAATCCACTTCAAAAGGAATAAAAGTGCAGCGATTTGGAAAAGTCACTCTCCAAACCTGAAGCATCAAACGGTCCTCGTCCTCCTACTAGTACTACTGTGATTATATGGGGTGGAAACCAGTGGGCACTCTGAGAATACGGGGTGTAGGACATGGTGTCAAACATCACAGGTTGTAATGCATTTATTAATTTAAATACATATATCTTGGCCAAAATTGTGCTTCCTTTTTTTTTTTTTTTTTTTTAAATTCAGGCAGCTTTTAAATATTTTATTGAATTATTCATGGAGTCAAACGCCACATTGTTTAATTTTCTGACGGTTCATGTAGCAGACAAGCACAGTAAATTATATGTGGTGTCGTATGCAAATCTGCTTAGTTATTAAATATTTTAATACACAGTGAATTGATATGGAATTGAGGCTCCTGTAACTCCATTTTAAAATTCAGCCACCAACTGAAATGAAATAAAATGAAATGAAAGTGAACCATTTTGCCTTACTGTGTTTTGCACACAGAAGGAATGTGACCTCCGCATAGTGAAACACACACACCAGTGAACACTAGGGGGCAGTGAACACACTTGCCGGAGCGGGGGGCAGCCCCAAACCACGGCGCCCGGGGAGCAGTTAGGGGAGTTAGGGCACCTCAGTCGAACCCGCAACCTTCCGGTCACGAGACCGGTTCCCTAACCACTAGGCCACGGCCATTCAAGCTGGAATTAACAGATGTTACAAATGGACTATTTTTTTAAAATCGTGATAATTTGAGATTGCTTTAATGCGTTATTATCGCGTTAACTTCGACAGCCCTAATTTTGTACAATCTTGCTTATACAAGGCCACACCAAAAGTAGTAACATCCTCATCAGGCCACTATTAAAAGGCGTTCTTTCACCCCTCAGCTGTTGCAGTTCACAGCCTGCCTCTTTGTCTTCTGGGTGATTTAGATCCTCCTACCATGCTGGAACACTGAAGCCCTTTAGACCACTTTTTTTTTCTTCCCCCCAGCTGTACTTTTGGATATGTCCACAGGGAGGAAGCAGACTGCTGGTTTTGCCATAAGCAGCATGTCCTGCAGGGTGGGAAATTTCATGAGACGTACAACTGCGATCCAGTTTTTCCCCTTTTTATTGTCTGTTGAAATCACAAGCCTGGAAGTCACTATCTAAATTCATGTGTAATAACGTTAATGATTTTAAAATATGCAGTAATAAACTCGTCTGAGATTTAAAGGGAGGAAAGCAGACGCCTGTAGGACGTGAGAAAGGAGACAGAAGGGGCAGATGAGCGAACTGGTGAGTGCCAGGACTCGCAGTCTGGAACACAGAGCCACACTAATGCTGATAGGATGAGAACATGGGCCCCCGTCTGACTCGGAGCAAATAAAAAAGTAAAGTAAAAGTCAAAGTCAGCTGTTGGAGCATCCGAGACAGCTTTGTTCCAGTCGGTTCTGTGAGCGTCATCTGTTTCCAACAGTGTGGCCCGACAGCTGCGTTGCATTTCATTTATCAAAACATGAAAATGGCAAGAAGCTGCATGCTTTGTTTAATGGTGTGCCAAACAAAACGGAAAATGTTCGTTCATGCACAACAACGGCAAGGAGCCGCCATCGCCAAAGTCGATTTTGAGTGTGCACATGCACGCAGACACACTAAACAGCTTTTGGGCACAGTCAGGGTTTACACTGAAGTACCAGAAAAACCTGGTACACCAGTCTAATACTTGGTAGGTCCCACACAGGGCATGTACTCTATGTGCTTGTTGAAATATTTTGACTGAGGTGCGAATGGCAAAACCCCAAATTTAGATTAGTGTTCCTCCAACCATAATTTGGTGTCTCTAGACATGTGTGGTGGTGCATTGTCCTGTTGGAAAAGGCCAAACCTGTCAGAATGAATGCCGCACATGAACCTGGTGTAACTCGTCAGACAGTGGGCACACAGCATTCAACCGTCCGAGACACTGATGGTTGTACCAGGGGTCCCATTGAATACCAGCTAAACAAACCCATATCATTATAGTGCCACCACCACCAGTCTGTACCAGTTTTTTCTGGCACCTCAGTGCATAATCCTTGCTCGACATCCCCAGCTACAACCAAAAATACACCCTCATCAAGAACCAGGAATGCTCTCCAGCGAGCTCTACCGGCTGTGGCCTCCAGTAGAACTCACCTCCAGTTGTCAACCCTCATCAGTTGATGAGGATCCTAGGAAGCCGTCCATCCTCCTCATTCATATTCCTCAGGTTATTCTCAGCCTCGTCCACACTCCTGTTCAGGCAAACACAAACATGTGGATCTGATACAGTACGCAATCCAATATCCTATAGTGTGATCACATAAAGCAGCATCTGCCAGCTTGTCTGTAAGCCAAGAACTCACACTAGGAAATCTTTCACATCCTCCACAGTGAGGTCTCCCGTCGTGTCGAGCGTGATGTCGGCACTGCTGTTAGGGGAATCCAGGCCAGGAGAGGATAACGCACTCTGCATTTCATCAAACAAGCCTGATGACAGACAGAGAATCGAGTCATTGCACTGAACATACCCAGCAACCCTGATTTCCTGTAATTATACTGCAAAACAAGATGCTTTACAACATTTTATAGCGTCACACACTATGTACAAAGAGATACTTAGTCACCTTCAGCATGATCTGCAGATTTGCTCTCTCCTGGTGACTGGGTCTTGTATGTGCCATTGGCCTGAGGCAGTACTGGTGTACACAAACTGGAACGATTGCAAAATTTGAATTTACCAAAAACAAACCTACACTGGATGATCATTTTGCTAAAACAAGTCTTAGGTCACGTACTCCTGTTCAGAAGGTTCGTACGGTCGGTCTACTTCCACCCAACACTGAGGTTCCGTGATAACCCGTGCAGACAGAGAGAACCGTTTATACTCGGACGGCGAGATCAGATAAAATCCTGTCATTGGACAACAACGAGACACCGTCAACAATTACAGCATTGACAGACCTTCAGAAATGCCAGCATGGTTCATCAGGTTCATCACCTTGCCCAGTCTTGGTGAACACACAGGACGCAATGCCACTTATGTCTTCCTTGCGGATGCAGTCATATCGCACTTGGGGCCTCAACGCGGGCACGCTGAACACGTGCATGTCCCCCAGGTTGGTCAGACACACTAGGCCGTTCTCGCAGTAGTCCTCCGAAGCAGCACTGCAGAAGTTCACCAGAGCCACCTTCCGTACACGGCAGCCCTCGTGCGCAGTCAGCTTGAATTTAGTCTTGGCGCTGACTTTAGGCAGTGTAAACACCTGCAATGAATGGGACATGATTACTGAATAATGAACGTGATTACGGTGCTTCGGGGGAGGGGGGTGTGTGAAGACGGCTAGGGACAGCTGGGCAGCACAGATATTCAGGGAAGATAATTTCACCACCTGAGGCCTGGCATCAGCAGAGGATAGAGCTGTAGCTGTGGCTATAGGAGAGCCAGCCAGGAGGGGGCTGCAGTAGTTACTGATGATGATGAACTACTGAACAAGCATCAGCCGTGTGTCCTTGGAGAGAAATAATATGATAATCTAGATGCTGTACGAGAGAAAGCTGCTTGGATGAGTGATGGTTGCAACCATGTACCAAGCATCACTCAATACTACAGGTTTTGTGCCTTTCCCTAAAGAAAATACAGCACATTTGTCCTGCAAGGACACAGCTCTAGATGATGAGATGCAGTCTATGAGCCAGATCTTTCATGGTAGATGATTTGGGAGTCACACAACATTGGGGGAACACCAGTTTACACAGACCATTAACTACCCATGTTACTAAGAACCAGGTCCAACAATGACCTGGTTTTAATTCCCAGGGTCCTCTCTGTGTGGAGTCTGCATATTCTTCCTGTCCAAAGACTCCTACAGTCTGAAGACAAGCAGTTAGATGAACTGGAGATTCAATTCCTCATCAGTGCACATGTTAATGTGTCTGTCTGTGGGTCTGCACTGTGTGTGTTTTCCCTGCCTTTCACATAATAAGCAATGGAATAAGCAGGACACCCCAGTAGTAGGATAAGCAGCTTACAGCATTACGCACTGTTACATCATAAACATGCCATAGGCAAGCACTTTCTATATAAAGCAAAACATGTTCACTGCTGCACTTGATGGCTCCATTGTCTGGCTGATCAGCAGCCCTGCACCTCTTACCTTAAACTGTTCCTCAGAGGCAATCAGGACGGAGTGGCTGCCCTGCATATCAGGAGCTTTGGCCAAGTCTCGCGATTCCTCATAGGGCTCTGGTAGAGGGTTTCCCCTGCCGTCCAGCACAACAATGGACACTACTGGAGCTCTGTGCATGAGTTGGATCTCTTTCCCCAGCAAAGCCTCCACACTCCGTTCTGAGAACTTCTCCTGCGAGGGAACGTCCAGGGCGTAAGCATACACACAGCCTGAATTCGTCCCGGCCCACATGGTAGGGCCATGGTGCGTTCCTATGTGAGGGGGGAAAAATATTACTCATCAGCATGTGAAAGCTTCAGGTGTGTGTGTGTGTGTGTGTGTATTGATCTTCCAATGTCAGTAAAACTTCAGAGTAATGGAAGTTATTATGTACTTCTACCACATCAGTTACCTGTCCCTGGGTTTTTTGTTTGAGCTTTAATATTATGCCAGGACTTGTTCACAAATAATTCCAACCTGGGACAGTACAAACATCCAATAACATCAGGCATTAAACACCAGCATAAATTCAGCCTGATTACACATCGAAGGGCCTTACTGCATTAATTTAACAATAATGCATTGTATGAAAACTCTCCTTCGAGTTCTGTTCCCTGCCAGATAGCCAATGGACCTGGATCGTGCAAGTGCCCGATTTAAAGGAATGACATGCAGATGTTGAGGATGGAACGGCTCGGGTGTGTGTGGTCTAGACAAAGATCTGACGTGGTTCCAGGCTCAGCATAAACACTTACAGTAAAACATTTAAGTTTGGGCAAGTCTCCAGACTTTATTCACGCTAATCAGATTGCATTTCCCTTATGACTGCACACAATCAGAAATAATTCAGCTGAATTGAAAAACCTGGATTTGCATGTTTTTGTTTTTTTTCCCCTCACAGCAAAGCACAACGTCTGCAGAATCTGAAATGCAAAGTGTAATTGTCAATATCTAGGTTGGATTGCGATTACATTAGCGGCTGAAATCAGAGAGCATGGGTGGGTGGCAGGGATGGAGCAAAGTCCACCACGTCTCTGCTAATTGAACATGGATGTAAAGGCTGTGTGACAGATGTAGCTGAAATAGCTAGTGTGTAGTTGTGGATAAAAAGGGCTCAGGGTGAGTGGAAAATGGCAGGGCATGACTAGGTTTGTGAGGTGCACTTGGAGGGGAGTGGGTCTGGGACACCAGACATCACTGCTAAGCCTGAGCTTGATTCAGCGAAACACAGACGAAGGGAGGTGCCTACATGATGACCTCAATGAAGAGTTCATGACGAAGTGGTTGCCTGTATTTCGGGTTAGGGAAGGTGCTGTATAACTGTAGTTAACATTCGGTTGCTGATCGGATCTTAAGCGGCCACAGTAACATAGGATAGTGGCAGAGAGATCATCATGGATGTAGGGAATGTGCTGGTTTGTGTGTGTGAGTCAGGTATTAGGTGCCGGATTGTCGTCTTTTCCTGTCGTATTTCACCACACCACAGCTAATTTGCATTGCCTCTGTTGAGACGTAGCTGGATTATGCAATTACATATTATACTTTACACATGCCCAAAAGGACTTTTCACAACAACACAGCAAATCAAGTCATTCAGGTGGATGAACCAGGCAGTGATCGATAGTGCTAACCATACTACAAAGGCAGCACGAGTCGCAGCGTGAGAATGAGACACTGTAATCACAAAAATTTTTAATACAGAAGAATAAGACGTGTTTAGATAACGGAAAAGAAAAGTCCCTTGGGCATGCATTTTAAATTTGCCAGTCACTGAACATTGTAGTAAAATGCAAATATATATTATGCCCTTGGATTTGAACAAATCATTAACACTGACTCATCTGACTACAGACAATCATCATCATGTTTTTGGTTCTATATGCTATCATACTAATTGTATTAATTACATACTACAAGACAATTTATCAATTTATCACATTGGTGTCCTGAAATAAACCAAATCAGCCATAACATTAAACCTGCCACCTGTCTGAACTGACACCAAAAGGCTCTGAACAGTCAAGACATGGACTCAAAGACCTCTGAAGGTGTGCTGTTGTATCCAGGACCAAGATGTCCATTTTAGATCTTCTGTGGGATCCAACCAAACAGGCCAACCTCTACCACACACACACACACACACACACACACACACACACACACACACACACACACACACACACACTCTAAAGCAGCAATAACCCGGTCCCTGATTCACCAGTTGTCCTTCCTTGGCTATTTTTATTACCCCTGCATACCAGGAACATCCCAAAAGACCTGCTGTTTTGAAGACGGCTCAGTTGTCCCACATCATTATGAGGCCACGCTCAAATTCTTACACGTGTCCATTTTTAAAGCTCCCAATACACCAGCTTTGAAAACTGACAGGTGCCACTGTAGCAGGATAATCAAATGTTATTTCACCTGACCTGTCAGTGGTTTTTGCAAATTAAAATTTTATGGCTGATCGGTGTATTTAAGGTATTCTTAAAGAACCCTTCCTTTGCTCATACCGTCTCGAAGGAAGGTATCGGCGAAGCAGAGGCAGCGCACCACACCAGATAACGAGTCATCAGCTGATCGGGGCTCAATCCGTCTCTGTACTGGCGTCACCTCAGCATCCTGCTCCGCTAGCTGAGCATTAGCCTCCTGGACCTGAAGCCAGACAGACAGAAGCACATCAGTTTTGCACATCATACTCAATATAACTCATGAACGGCTCTTTAGTTGATGAACAATAGCCGTTTTTCTGCTCATTTGATCCTTCTCACTGTTTTAAAGACGACCAAAATGTGTGGTAAAGCTAGTGGTAGCTTGATAATACGGGTTTTGTTTAGCCGGCATTCCAGAGGACCCCTGGTACATCTACAAACGTCTGACAGGTGAACGTGTGCCTCCTTTCTGACGAGTTACACCCGTTCACGTCAGACATTCATTCTGATGGATTTGGTCTTTTGCGACAGGGCAATGTGCCACCACACATGTCCAGACACCAAATTATGGTTAGAGGAACACTCATCCGTGTTTGGGGTTTTGCCATTGCCACCAGATTTCATTGTTATCTAACATATCTGGGATGCCATGCAATTGCCATGGAAATCCGACACCTGGGGAGACAACAGGAATTGTGGACCATTCTCAGGAAATGTGGTCTTCATTGCCTTGAGATTAGGCCTGTGGTATCAGTTTTTCTGGCACTTCAGTGTATATATATATATATATATATATATATAAAAACAAAAAAAAAAACAGCTAGCATTCTTATGCATATTGCCAAGAAACCAGGTGACCCATGATTGGTGCAATATACCCAGAGTAATTAAAAATAAATAAATCACAAAATAATAAAACTATTCACACATTTACTCAGCCTCGCACTTGATTTTTATTGATGGTGAATTCAACCACAGTATGAACTCTGAATCAGATCAGACTGTGGGATAGAAAAGCACTCACTTTACTGGACGGGCTGCTCACCAACACACGCTTCTTCCCAGAAACCCTACTCTTGCGGATCCTCCTGAACGACTGACGGAGTGACTTCTTCAGGGACTTCACTCGTGACAGCGGTCCTTCCATAGCCAGAGAGTCATTGGGATGTAGTGTACACCTGCAATTAAAATTATGACGTCATCTGTTGCTTCTTCGTTTTTTTAGGTCGAAAGATCATGTTGTTCAAACAGCACTGTAAGGACATCTAACGAAACTGCAGTAAAGTGTAAAAAGTCATCTCCATTTCTCTTCTGTAGCGGTGTTACCTTGCCAGCACAGGGCTACGGCGATGGTAGTCGAAGAGACCAAAGCCGTGACTGGTGCCAAAAGCAACAAGGTTCCACTCGGCATGCAGCGTCACCGCGGTAACCGCTGCAGGGGGCATGCACTGCACGAGGACTACGGGCTGGAATCCAGGAGCGAACACCACAGAGCCAGACTTCTCTGGCAGCCGGTCATGACCCTTCCATGTAAACCCTTCCCGGTCCTGAAGGAGGTCCATGGTGATCGCGTCGATCATGTGATCGGATTTCTCGTCACGCAAGTGCATCACGATCACCTGAAAGCATGAAGGAATGGATAGAAAATGAGTCAAAAGGCGTGTTTTTTTGTTTGTTTGTTTCCTGCCCCAACACACCAGACTTGGTGTCTACCTGTCCTGCAGTACCAGCCACCACCATCTTCCCACTGTATTTGCACAGGCAGATCTTCTGGATTCCTAGCCTGGGGTCATCACTGTATGGGTCAAAGCAACCCACCTGTAAATAAATTAAAAGCAAACGTGACATAATATCCGGCTCTGGTACAGCCTTCCATAACAGAGTATCTTCAAAAGCATAAGACATACTTTCTATAAGGCCCAAGAGCCAGATGAATTATACTTCTATATTCTGATCATAAATAACAAGCTCTGCTGACAGAAAGGAATAAAATAAAAACAACAGGCAGGGCAGATGTGCCATCCACTGCAGGAATGTGCTTGCTTGGTCTTCAGCACTGAACATTTCAGGCCTCAGACAGTCTGCTTTTAATTAGAGTGATGAAGAGGGGGGAAAAAAAAGGGAAAGACGACTGGACTGTGAATCGAGAGAGCTGCATGCCAGACTGCAGTTTAGAGTTTCTTCACCAGACAGAGGAAGGGGAAAAGATAGAGATAGAAAATGAGAACAAGTAGAACAGTAAGACATGATTTAAAAAAAAAAAAAAAAAAAAAAAAAAAAAAAAAAAAACTACTCCAGACAGATGTTTTTAATTTCTTTTTTTAATCTAAATGATAAAAAAGTACAATAATTGTTAGTTGATTAAAAGACGTCTCATTCAATGAATAAAAATCAAACCCCCATGTGCCTGATCAAAGCCTGACCTTTTGGAATGGAGGCCACTCCTCTTCGTTGGCTTGGGTCAGGCTGTCGTTGTGGTCACAGTCAGTTTGGAAGATGTTGGCTGTGCTCAGCTTGTACAGAGGTCGGAGTGCCACTCCTGAGGCATCCCAGAAGCGGACTGTGCCATCCTCATGCCTTAAAACAGGAACAGTGAAAACAGGAAGTCGTTTTTTTATTTCATCTACTGGACCTGATTGAGGCCATGCTCATTCCAAAGTCAAATTTAAATACTAATTAATAATTAGACATACAGACAGGCAGACTGTCTGTTTGTCAGATCAATAGATAAAAATAGATAAATAGACAGACAGACAGGCAGAATGATGGATGGATGGATGGATCCCTTTATTAATCCCAGAAAGACATTCGAGCAATATATTACATAGGAATAAAGAACAAATATGAGGAAAACAAAGTAAACTGTTGTGCCGTAGCTGTACGCCATTAAAACCTGAATGTTATGAAAATAAAGTGACAGTGAAAAAAACAGTTGTCCAATATAGAAAGCATGTACGAAGTCTAGTAGGTACCATATAGCATGTACAGAATGTGCAGAAGGGTACTATATCATAAATACGGAGTGTGTAAAGGTATTACTAATAAATATACATGTTACAGTGCATTGTGACTAGAGGACAGTGGAGTTCAGCATATCTTGGACATGGTTAGTGCAGAATGTTAATGTCTCGGCACAGTGAAGAACAACCGTAACATTATAAAAAAGCATTCTGATCTTAGTTGTAAAAACTTTACAACTTCTGACTGCATATTAATTTGTCCGTGTCCAAATCACGTTAGAATAAGTATAAAGCTTTTACCCAGTTAACAGCAGCTCTTTCTGTTTTGAATCAGGTGCCAGGTTCTTTCCCCCACATATTGGCCAGTTCTGTAAAAACAGTAAGAAACGTTGTTACACCCTTTATATATCCTCTGATGTAATAAACATTAAAAGCTCATGCTCTTCTGCCAGATGTTTTATTGATGGTTGTTAAATTAAACTCCTCGATGGGTCTGACTGGAACTGCAGACTTAACATACAATACACCAACAGAAACCATATTCAGACTGTATAACAACTATTAGATATTCATACCCCGACCTGTCAGAAGTCAGGGGATAGATAATTACGAAGCAGCATTACCTAAGGAGACACACCTGTAGAAGTTGTGAGGTGTTAACTTGTGAGTGAGGTTGAACACTGGCCAGCATGCTCATAGTAAGGTGATGCGAGTTCAAACAAGGCATTTCATTTCTGAAGTGGTGCAGACATTTAACACAGTGTCACTTGTGTGTACAGGGAATACGCCATAAGGGGGGGGGGGGACCCTACCACCCACAGTGTACAGTGCCGTACATTATAATGACCTCTGCCAAACGGTAGTTTGTAGCTTGTAGCTTATTTTAATTTCATCGCACCATTTGTATACGTTAATCTGCATATTTCTGTTCATCGTGCAGTTAGAAAAAAAGGCTATGTTAGAGAAAAAGGCTTTGTAGAATGTGCATTGGCATCAAAAAGCCCAAATAGCTTCGTATAAACACAAATGTAAAACAACTAGCGGTTTATTTGGCTAAACCTTGCAGTTACTGGCAACGCGTGACTCGTTACTCGTGGGTTTGAAAAAGTCTGGAATGCTTCTCAACCAATCAGATTGTAAGGTCGGAATTAGCCGTTTTATAAATATACATAATATACATACAGGTAATAAATTTAGCACTGAATAAAATACATTTGACAAACAAAACTAGCAACGATTTTATGGGGGTGGGTGGGGGAACTAAAGGAATCTTCATAAGATATGTATATGATTAAAAAAAAAAAATTAATAATAATTAAACAAAACAAAAAAACTCAACAGTGCAACATTCCAAATCTGGAAACCATCCTCATTAAACAACCAGATCAGCCCTGATCTCTCACTTCTTCCATGACTAAAACACTTATCATTCATTTAAAATCAGAGGAATTTAAGGTACACTGACCGTGCATGTCTGCAGAGGGCACTGCTGCTGCCCAGCTCTCACCACCCTTTCCCACAACTTGGCTGGCACGTTAGAGATGTGATAGGAGCATGTGATGGCAGAAGAGTGCAGAGGTGCCAGGTATGGGGCAGGAACAGTGGGCCAGCCAGGGGTCTGAAGATCAATCACAACCAGCTCCTCCTCCAGGAGCACAACAAGGGTTGAGGGTTCATCAAACTCTAGATGTCATGACAAAGCGAAAACAATCATGCCAGTGTGAATCCTTGCATTAGACTAGAAATAAATTCTGGCTCCACATTTAAAACTGTAGTTATCAGCTGAACACACCCATGTCTCTATCTGTGCTGTGGATGGTGAAAAAGTCAATGACTCGCGAGGTGAAGTCCAGGGTGACGTGGGTGTTGTCCTGCAGTATTGTTAAACAGTGTCTGTCTCCGTAGCTTGCGCGAGGCATGCCGCCGCTAAACAGGACCAATGGAGTTCTGCAGAAAAAAAAAGAAAGCGCACAGAGGATATCCTCCTGAGTCAAACAGGTACCGCTAAAAACACCCAGGATTAGAAGCTTTCGCTTTTCACCCACTGCTGCCCAGAGCTGACACACACCCCGACTGGGTGGTCCTCCACAAGATCTTGTTCACAGCTTTGCATGGAAACGGGCCTGAGGAGAGAGAGAGAAAAAGTCGGCTTTAGTGTACAAAAACCCAGACATCTGGATGACTCACATGAGACTCGACATCATCATCATGAACCCATGGGTGGACATTAACCAGGAAAATAGCAGTAAAACCACAAATAGTGGGTCATTCATCCCTTAGCTATATTTCTGGAGGGTTTTTATACCAGCACTTTCAATTTATCTGGAGAAGAACTTCACCGCAATATCACGTGTGAGCTAAAACATCGTGAAGTCGACAAAACCCCAAACCCTCTTTTTCAGCACTGTTTGACCGGGACTGGTTCACTAATGTAACTTTAATACGATTTAATTAGACAATTTAGAGAAGATCAAACATATACTTGTATTTTGTCCTGGTTGATGCATTATAGCAAGCGTTACGCAACATTTAGCAGGGTTTAGGATCGGATTTCGTTGTTCTAGTACTGGAAGCGTGATTTGCTAACAGAGTCTTTTTCAGATATAAACTGTGGATTACGGGATGGGATCAATTTTTGTAAACCGCTGAACCACTAATGACACAGCATCTCCCTGGGAAACCTAATCCGACTGAGATAGGGCTGAAATTTCACCACCAGACAAACATTTCTGTATAACTTGTGTGTAATTGTGTGGTCAAACTCAATTAATCTTTATTTCCAGTTATACAAAAACTCTTTCAGTATCTGGGGTCATCATCTAGAGAGAGGATATAGATTACATTAATAAACAGACAATGTCTATAAAAGGGGAAAGAGAGGCAATACGGAAACTCAAACACACACTTAAGAAAAAAAAAAGGTTTTGGGCGAGTCAAAAATCTGTCTTTTTTTGAAACTTGATTAACGTCCCGACTTATTTTAATACACTGTCCATCGTTAAGAAGCTTTCATATTTCCTTATTACAAAATATTTTAGGCTGAGCTGCGAGCCACTAATGCACCTGTCTTCAACCCTTCATCAGACGTCAATCTTCATCCTCATTGGGCGTCTTTCAGGGGACCAAACAGGTTTGGTGGGGGGCAAGATCAGGATGCTTTATATACCTCAAAATGAAGTGTTTAGAGTGTGTCGACAGTATGGACAGCAGTGTGCGGACACGCATTGTCACTGCAACACCACAACACCTGTAGGTAACAGTCGTCTGTGTTTTGTTTTAGGCTTCAGCTCTTCAGTGAGCCTCTCAATGTAACGGCCACTGTTGGTTGTTTATCATTTTTCACTGCACGCTGATCATCTTTCATGCGAATCACAAGCAGGGCAGCAGGTTTTTCTTGCACTGCAGTCACAAATGACATTTCACGTTTGCACTAGTCATTACATGTCTGCATACATTGCATGCACTACTTTATGACTGATTCTCTCTCTATTTGCACTGCTCCGTTCTGCACTACTGGTTCACACTGCTTAAATGCATTACTTCCACCTCCACTACACATGGTCATTAAGAGACTCTTCTATTCTATATTTTTTATATTTACTATTTTACCTTTATTTTAATTGTTATTATTTCAATTAATATTTAATTTTTTATTTTAATTTTTGTATTCTTTTTTTTTTTTTTACCTTCAGTGTGCAATGTGGATCTGCTACTGGATGCCTTGAATTTCCCTCTGGGATCAATAACTGTGTCGGCCTATGTCGGCCTGTGTCTATGTTCTAACCTGCACAGCAGTGACTGTTGTAACAGCGACCTAGTATAAAAAGCGTTGACAAGATAGACGTTTTGGAGTGCGGATAATTTTTGACTCTCATTCATTAGTTGAGAGAGTTTTTATTTTTTAATCGATACATGTTCTATAATGAGTTTTGCCACCAGAAATGCTCTATTTTTTATCTTGTTTAAGTAGGTAGACTGATTCATTGATTTATAATAAAGTGTTTCATTTGTGTACAATACCATAATACAAGTATATAAATGTTCGGGATGTTTAACGAGCAATAGACTCAGAATCTGATATTGCCATGTTGTATAGATTTTTCCCAGTATAATGCACAGTGTGAATGAATTTATATTGTATACTGTGAAGGTTTGTATTATTAGTCTTCTTAAATATGTTTTTAGAAGTGTGGTCAAACTCACTTTAGTCATAACTTCCAGATTCTGTCAGCACTACATGGAAACAATTCACACTTGCTGTGATACAATGCCAGAAATATGCACAGCCAATCAGGAGTGCTTACAGAAAGTTTCTGAATTTTCACCAGATGGCCGATGTTCAGTTATAACTGACTGAGCAATCACTGGTAAAGGCAAAGTCAGGACTTTACCTCATGTCGGAGTAATTTGGATTGAATACTTTCAGACTCTCATTAACATACCTAGAGGACATACCAGAGGACTTGATTTGGGCCTTATTGGAATAGCTTGCAAATGTCACACGTGACTTGCATCAGTGCAAAAGCTTGGATTTGATTTGGACTTCAGAACTGCTGACTTGACTTGCCTATTTATATCCAGACAGTGTGTCTGCTTTACACAAGTACAAATAAAATGAGATGTGCATTTCCTGAATGAACTACAAGAGTGCTGGAACACGTGCTCTGTTGGGGCAAAGATTATGGCTAATACCATGGAGAGGGTTTGTGTGTTGACTAGCATAGGCTAGTCAACTCCTGTCCATATAGCAATAGTCTTTTACACACAGGCATAAATACTACTGCCTTTTATTTAATTAGGTATTCATTTATTTTTATACAGATCCTCCTGTCTGTAAGACTGTAAGTCTCCACTGTCACTCACGCCTGTCAATATGCAGCTGTTTGTGGAAATGAATGGAGTGGGGGAAAAAAAAAAAAAAAAAAGTGATAGAAAAAGAAGGATGAGGTCAATCTGTCCGTAATTTGACTTGATGGGTCCTCGTGGCTCAGTGTCTGAGCCTTTCGATTTTAATGGCTGTATGGTATGTATTTTAATGGCTGCTCGAAAAACTCCCCCATTCATTCCTATGGGAAATTTAACTTTAATTTTTTTTTTAATTATAAATCTCACCAACACCAAAAACACATAGCACATCTCTCATCATCATTACCTACGAAATGATACTTGAACAGACTCTGTACATCAAGCGGTTAAGGCTGTATTAATTGTGTAAATGTGAAATGTAAATAAAAAATTAATGGTGTAATCTCAAAGTTACCAAACACATCTGGGATGCCATGCAACACACTTTGAAATCCTAGAAATACAACAGAATTGTACTGTACTCTAGGAAGTATGGTGTTTATTGCCTGCAGAATATCTCCTCAAGCTTGTAGAGTCCATGCCCTGTGGGGGACCTTATGTTTTAGACTGGTGTACCAGTTTTTCTGGCACTTCAGTGCATTTAGAATGTGACTCCACAAGCTTAACAGGCACTGTACACAGTATTAACTATAGACTGTACATAACTATTAATAATACCCTTGCAGGACATTAAAATCATTGGCTCACCGTATGGTATAGTGGAAGAGATTGGCTCGTTGGTGCAGAAGCTGCTGTTACTAACAGGCCACACCATGTATCCGCCATCACTATGGGAACTGACAAAACTGTTTCCAGACCGAACCCAGACCAAGCTCTCCAGCTGCTGCAGAGTTAACACACACACAAAGAAACTTAGTCAAACACTCTATACACCAGAATGTGGTCTTATCTCAGCCAGGTTGTACAGAGACATTTATTATTTAAATAAATAAATAAATAATAATTGTCAAGTGGTATTTGGTAAAGACGTCCCATCCACACACCTGCTTCCCAAGGAAGAGGTTGTCTACGTGCCGGCTTTGGAAGTCCCAGAGCACAACAAGTCCTCTACTGTAACCAATGAGCATTTTATCCGGATGCTGAGGATGCTCCTGCAGGGACTCGACTGGTCCCAGAGACTTCCCGCACTTGTAACTATCAGGAAGGCTGCAAAACAGAGAAGTTCACGATTGGAAAACAATACAGCCGACAAGCATCCGAGTCACATTTTTCCCCTTTATATGCATTGTATTAGGGCATCCAAGATCTTCTGCGTCCATTTCTATGGAATCTTAGAGGACGCCTGATCATTTCCAAGCAGCAGAAACAAAGACAAATGCAACATAAAAAGCAAACCAGGGGGAGAAGAATGCTTGGCAAAGTCTACGATTTTCTTTGGATTAGGATTCTTCAAGGAGATCAAAGCTCACGGATTCCACTTTCCTCCGTCCTCCAGGTGCCCTGCATTTTTCAGCCGAGATTACAAGCAGCTCCCTGCAGAACAGCTCATTCATATATTCCACACACACTCAAAATATAAACATACAGGCTACGGTGTCACGTTACCATCCCGGGAAGGTCCCAGATTCACCCTTTTTTGTGCATTTCTGTTAGTATTGAAAACAGAACAATGCATTTTGAGGGCAATTATGACAGCAGAAAACAATTCACGTCGTACAAGGACAAAGTTAATGCAAACAAGATCATACATTGGCTTACTCGGTTTGAAAGCCTGACCAATCAAAAAGCAGGGTACGGCGTTCCTTTGTGGCCGTGGCCCAGATTCGAGTAGAGGAATGTGCACGGTACAGCCACAGTTAGGTTGATGCGCACCCACAACAGTGAAAGAAAGCAACGGGTAACCATGAAAAAAAAAAAAAAAAGAAGGGGGGGGGGGGCATTTCAGTGGCCTGGCGCTAAAAGCCGCAAGAGACAACGTTACACAGACAACATCTACAACCACACTGGAGGGGGTTTTGAGGTTTTCTGTTTTACATGGGAAATGCTGACAGAGTAGCAACATGCCTTCAATGAACTTAAACGGCACTAAAAATAATCAAGTGCCATGAAATCTCACCAGAACTCAAAAGCCCTTTTAAAATCATTGAAAAAAGCCGTTTTAAAACTGGTCAGGTCATAAACGTGTTTGAAAAGAGAACAAGACCCGATCACTGACGATCTTGGAGGACGTGTAATGAATACATGGTTGAAGACGGATCTCTCTAGACCTAAACGCAAACAGCTGACCACAAAGCATGGCATTGTTTTGAACAGAGCCTCCGAGTATTTTCTCTAAGGATTCCAGTGTCCTGTGGACTCCTAGAGATATGCCTGTGAAGCATGCAGAGACTGATTTAAATACCCCCTGAACCGGGGCTCGGAGGATTTGGCAAATGGTACAAAAGCATTTTGTTCTGGAGTTTCCTGGCCGACACGTACTTATTAGTAGCAGCTCAGAGAAGCCGCCCATTAGCCCAAGTTGTGCTTGCTTAATGAGTGGTTCATGGTCTCTTCTGCGAAAGATAACGCATACGTGCTGACAATGAGATACTGCAAGAGCTGCAATTTAACCTTAACTTAAACAACCACTTTAACAGCTGAGCAAGAGACAAGTGTGATTTTCTGTCTTTTAATAGGCATCATTACAGCCACCTGGCAAAGCGGGCTATATTCCTATAAACATACTCGAACGCCATACACTTTACTTTCCATTCTTTTAAAAGGTAATTAGGAGGGAAGTTGTCAACTGCACCAATGCAAAGAAACTTTTAGGTGCCTATATAAAGTTTTACCGGTCTAGACAAATTCCATACAGCACCCCTTCGGCTCTCCGGACATTTTCTTCCAAAAGGGGTGTAAAACTATGCAGTGGGGAACTTGGCCATGATCGAGGCAAGCGAGTGCAAAGCCTCAGTCCTGGCTCTGTAATGGACAGCCACAGGTGGAGGGCAGGGGTGGAAATTTAGCCCTGAGCTATATAGACCACTCTTCACAGTCCATTATTGTGGACCAAGGGGCCAAAGCAGGAAGGGAACAATACAGTTCTCTGCAAGTTCATTACCGTTTATCAGTGCAACGCAGTTCTCGCAGTTCCCCAGATGCTCATTTTTATAACACAGACTGTGGAATGTGCTCAGCCCACCAGTGAGGCTCAGTGAGCTGGAGCAGGATAACATACACATGGCAGACATTGCTTGGCAGGCTCAGGAAAAAGTTTCACACATATTCCTAATGATCAGAGTTATTACATTTTACTTTTCTGCGTCGCAGTGTTTTTCTTATAGGTGCAGTAACGTCAGGATGGAAGGTCAGGAAAAATCTTTGATGCCATTACCTCGGCGTGATTTCATCCTGGAACAGGGACTTGTTCAGCAGCGTGAAAGTAGGCAGCTCCAGGAAATGGATTCCACCACCCTCGGTGCCCACAGCCAACAGATCACAGCTCAGTCTCGGCAGAAGGACAGTCACACGGGTCGCGCTGCAGAAGCAAAAGTGAACATGAGCATCAGAGCTGGAGTATTACTGACTTAACTGGTATACTATATCGCACTATAGTCGCAGGTTTCTATGACGTATAAAAGCATAAAAATGATAAAGATATATACGTTAAATACTCATTGCCTCAGTGTCTAACTTTATATACATTAAAGCACCAGAAAAACTGGTAAATAAAAGGTACAGATTGGTGGTGACTCCATAATGGTATGGGCTTTATTTAGCCATCATTCCATTGGACCACTGGTACATCTACAAACCTCTTAAACAAACAAGTTAAACCCGTTTATGTGCTGCATTCATTCGGATGGGTTTAACCTCTTCCAACAGTACAAAACATGTCTTAAAAAAGCCCAAACTGTGGTTAAAAGAACACTCATCCGAGTTTGGAGTTTTGTCTTTCACATCTATGAGCGCTTTATAACGGTATGGGGTTTATTTAGCTGGCATTCCATAGGAGCCCTGGCACGTCTACAAAGATCGCCGACAGGTGAACGCCTCCTTTCTGACGAGTTCCACCCGTTCATGTCCTGCATTCATTTTTCCAGTTCAGACCGAAGTCACCAGATCTCAAGTTTATCGAAAACATCTGGGATGTCAAGCAACACTACAATGGAACACAGAAATCCTGCACCTCGGAATTCAACAGAATTGTGAAACTTTTACTGTCATAAGAATGTTTCTGCAACCTCAAGGAGTCCAGCCTCTGTACCAGACCAGACAGGTGTACCAGCTTTTCCAGCACTTCAGTGTACACTTTTCTTTGACATTTAACGACACCAATGTTTAAAATGCTTAGCAAAGACTTGGCATTACCTGGTTCCTCGTCACACAGACATCAACATGAAGTCCAACACCTAGAAACTAGCCCAAAGGTCCACACTTAACTAAAAAAGAGATAAGGAAATAAAGATAAAGGCAGAGTAGAAGGATCACCTGGTGCTCTCGATGCCAGACCTGCCAGGGAGGTTGAAGCAGCGCACCTCTTCCAGACGTGAGCAGAAATCCTTCTGCACAATCTCCCACAGGTGCAAACTGTTATCATCCAGCAGGGACAGAATCCTTCCCTGCAATAAAGTTAGGAGATCCAGTTATCAATTCTCACCTTTCTAATTCAAATCACAAGTCAGAAGTGTGACTGTTCTAAACAGGAACCAAAAATCAACAGTTCTGCAGTCCATGTGCCATGAGCTGCATTTTTACACTGCCAAATTATAGTCATTATCCTGCAGCCTGTATTATTTGTGCAACTTATCACAATAACATCAATAATCAGAAATTAAAATGTGACGAATATTTGTTTCTCATGGCACTGAAATGACTTGATCACATAGTGAATGCAGCTCAGCTTAAAAATGAACAGACAACTTAATGATTATTAGACTATTATAAATGGCAACAAACCTAATGACCCACAACGCGCACAGTAATTTGCAAATTCACATTAGCAGGCGGATTAGATCGTCTCTAGGCTACTGTAAGTTGGAACATGTTTATCAGAGTAGCAGGGTTACGAATGGTGAGAACGGTGAGACTGTCATCTCAAGACTACACTACTGCAACTCCTTCCTGGCTGTTCTTCCGTTGCATGCCATCAAGCCTCTGCCACTGGCTTCCTGGAGTGTTCCACGACAGATAGAAAACACTGACGCTGGCCTAGAAAGCCTAAAATGGTGCAGCTCCTCCTAATATGATGGCAATGGTCAAAGCCAGATGTGTACCTAGAGCGCTTAATGCTTCAAGTCCTCCTAGACTGGATCAACCATCGTCCCAGACACATGGCAGGCAAACGTCCAGATTCTTCTCCGTCTTGGTACCGATGTGGTGGTACGAACTCTGCTGGAGTGTCAGTACAGCAGAATCACTTGCTGTATTCATACGCTGACTGAAGACTTACCGCATTTGACAGCACTTAAATGAGCAGTAATTTAATTCAGCACTACTGGTGCACTTTATTGTATTTAATGGTGCGTCATGTTCACAGGTTTTGAATGGTTTAGGAGTTTTTCCAGGTTAGGAATTTGTGCAAGTTTGTATCAGGTATTGTGTGGCTAATTTTCTGGCAGAATCCTCGCTTCAAGTACTTTGAATTCTGGTCCATCATCACTGGGTTTGAATATTTCGAGGCTAAGCACTTTTGTAAGTTTCTCTGGATAATACAGTCTGTTAAATTAAAATGCATGAACATGAACGATTGACCGTCTTGGAGTGTCGTTCCTGCTGCCTGTTATAAGAACGGAAATCACGTCATTGACATACACCAAAAAAATGGTAGCACTTTCTTTTTTGGGTGCTAACTCAGGCACAGGACATCTTCCAGCAGAAAGGATTTGGCACCAGTCACACTACTTTAATCAAGACCAAGCAATACTGAATGACACAGCTTGGCTCAGAGTGATGGAAATATGCCTGCACCAAATAAGAGATGACAAGGTTCCACATTTAATCTCCATCTAATCTCAAACATGATCTCAAATAAGCTTGAATTGAAAACTGAACCACTGTGTGAATGACAATGATTTAAAAAAGACAGAAGAAAAATAATCTCTGAACCGCACCATGAACAGTTGCATCTTCCTTAATAAATAACCAGTGTAGTGATTTTACCTGTCCATGGAGGAAATGTATCTGTGTAACAGTAGCGGTCTCCTTATGAAGTCCAGTGAACTCCACTCCAGGAGCTCCATATCTGAGTGAACTGTTAAAGAAACTTTTTTTTTGTTGAACACTAGGGGGCAGTTGAACACACTTTCTTGGAGCTGGGGGCAGCCCAAAACCACGGTGAACAGGGAGCAGTTGGGGGGAGTTGTGTGTCTTGCTTGAGGGCACATCGGTCATGTCTTGCCCTGAACGGAGATCGAACCTTGGACCTTGTGCACTTGTGCCCCACCATTCATACATATTAAACACATCATAGATGATCCAATCTATGCTCTCAGTTCAGCTTTATGCTGTAGATATTGACTAGGACGAAACAGAAACTAATCCCAAAATAATAAGAAAATGAGTAAAAGAGAAGAAACAAATACAACAAAGATGAGGAGAAGAAAACAAAAATAAATAGCACAAGATGGAGAAGAACAAAGAAGGAGGAAAGAAACAGAGAAAGGAAAAGGAAAGACGGAGGACAAGGAAGGTAGAGGACGAGAGCAATAACAAGAAGAAGAACAAGATGAAGACTATCTAGAACCTTTTTTCCAAAAAAAATACTGAAAAATGGTGGACAGGGAGAAGGAGGAGGAGGAGGAGGAGGAGGGCGAGAGAAACAACATTTATCCTCACACATCTTTCTCTCATGTGAAACTGGATAGGACTCGGTGGCACAACAAAAATCCGCAAGCTTCGGGCTTATAAAGTCCCTCTTGCACACTAATGCTATTCTTAAAAGGCAGAGGGGAAGCTGCACACATCTGGAGGGGTGTAAGAAGTGGAGACAGATGCAGGACACAGAGCTGAGTCTGGAACAAAAGACGGCCTGTGGAGGAGAAACCCGGCACCTCACACCGAGTACAATGAAAGACACCGGGGTCCGACAGCTAACACAAGACCGCAGCGCTCCTCAGAGACATCTCACTACTGACGCAGAGCTTCTTACTGCTGCCATGGCTGCACCGCTATTATGTCACATGAGGACTCAGGCATGCATCTGTATCCTTTAAAGAAGTGAGTGTGGAATGGGGGGTTGGGGAAGGGGGGTTTCATGGACAAAGGCAGTCCTGGTGTTTCGGAGTGAACGGTTTAAAAAGGTCTGCTTGTGCTATAAGGATAAAACATTTTCAGCACACCCGTAAGACAAAAGGATTTATTTTGGGGTACTGACGCACAATAACTGTTCACAAGACAACTCCCGGCAAATAAAAGAGGTTTAAAAGATGATAAGTATCAGTGAAGGCTGCATTCCTTCCGGGAGAGATTCACAATGAGGACCAGGATGCTGATAATGGCAAACAAAGCCAAAATTAAATCCCTATCTAAGAGTGCGTTCATATTCTTCTATTGTTTGTTTTCAATGGAGCGACGCCAACGTACATCCTTTAGCGGCTGTGCGACGTCTGGTGACAAAAAAAGTAAACCACGACACAACACCGTCGAACTTCCCTTTCCCTCCTGTCGCTCTGTTATTCGTCATTATGTCATTCATCTGATGGAGAAGTTGAAAGCTGGACTGGGAAAGGCTGAGGATGTGTGGAACGTGAGGAGGATGTGCTGGGGGTTGATATGGGGAGGGGGGTTTGCAGTGCAGTGCAAGTGGGCCTCAGTGCTGGAATGTGCTGGGTGTGTGGGGATTAAAACACATGAGCAGGCAGAGGAGGAGGAGGAGGAGGAAGAGGAGGAGGGGTCAGGAGCAGCTGGGTGAAGCTTTTACAAACAGGACCGATTACAACACAGCTCATGAATCATTAACCGAAAGACCTCAGCTTTCTGGAGGACGTTCATTCCCCCCCCCCCTTCCCCATCCCCCCAGGATCCATTCAGACGTTTTTGTTTTTTTTTTTCTTTTTTGGATAAGCATATCTGACAAGATTACGATGATGTCCTTCACATGACGGCTGCAGTTCAGTCAGCCTGAAACAGAACAGGGGATATTAAACAAGCGACTTCCTGTTCGAGGATCCGGCTTTCTGACCCGAGGTTGAGGAGGAACATTCCGGGCCACTCTGTCTAGCTGAGGAGTGAAGACAGCAAGAGGCTTCTGTCAAGCAGCTTCGTCTTGGCTTCACTCCTCGTCCTGGAAGACTGCTGTTCATTTCCCCCCCTCAGGGACCATCCTAAAGGATGAATCAGGACTCGCACCTTACTCTGGATTCCATTAGGAGCCACAAGACATCTCGGATCTCAACTTCCTCAGACAAAGAGAGATAATGTGGAAAAGGATCGACAGTTAGGTTTACACTCAATAAATCATCGCGCCACGCCTATAAACTTCCAAGCTCTGAATGGTCGTGTCTAGCAGCCATGAAATGCTGCGGCTTAAACAGTGGGAAAGCGAACATAACATTAGACACCCAGGAAACATCCCTTTAGTCTCAGAAAAAACTGGCACAAAAGAGTCTGTGCAAAATACATAGCAATACATGGCATTCCATGGGACATCTACAAAGTTCGCTGACAGGTGAACACCACCTTTCTGACCAGTTCCACCAGTTCACATCACGTGTATTCATTTAGCCGCTCTCACCGAAGTCACCAGATCTCAACGTTATCGGAAACATCTGGGATGCTATGCAAGGCTCTGCTGAACACAGAAATCCTACACCTCGGAATAAGTCTGGTGTTCGTTGCATACAGAATATTTACACAAGCTTGTCGAGTTCATGTCTCAAGGGGTTCATAGGGAGCTACCAATATATTAGACTGGTGTACCTTTTTTTTTTTTGTATATACACAGTATATATGCCATTATACTGTATATACTTCATATTATACACTTAATTTGAATATAAAACTAATTGACAATTAACAGGAAGTTAGAGTAGATACCCGGTTTTAAATTGTACCTTTATACACACATATATATATATATATATATATATATACATATACATACATACATACATACATACATACATACATACATACATACATACATACATACATACATACATACATACATA
>JAOVVF010000029.1:13239345-13249802 GCA_028565595.1 Duopalatinus emarginatus | reverse complement strand
ATACATACATACATACATACATACATACATACATACATACATACATACATATATATATATATATATATATATATATATATATATATGACACGTCCAGTAAAAAATGCATTCAGAATTATTAATAAAATAATCGCAATATAGTTACATAATCGGACCGCCCATCCCAGGCTGCTCCATGAAGCAGTACTCTGGGCCCCTGGCTGCTCACGCTGCCTATCTGCCTATCCAAACACACAGATCAGGGCCCAGAGGCCACAGTAGCCATTATCTCTCCCCAAACCTCCAACAACGCTGGGCAATTACCCAGTGAAGCGCTCACAGCAAAGGCAGCAAGAGAACGCAATTTCACGGTCTGAATAGTGATGGACAGCGAGCTTTGTGTCCAAGCTCTACTTCAGTTACCCAACGTTGCCATGTCTCTTCAGTATGGCACAACCTTAGTAATTAGGCAGGGGACCAGGGCTGCATAATTCACTAATCAATCAAAACAGCTACACACTGTGGTCATTATTAGAATATGATTAAATATAATTAACGGACACTGACGAGCTTTTTGTACATTTGTGTGTTCTGGCTTTTAAATCACATCACGTCGCTGCCTGATCAAAAACATACACAAACACTTAGTGATACAAATTTCTCTGTAGGCTTGAGTGGGGATGTGCTTACACACAGCTGTCAGAGACAATGTGGACAGAAACCAACAGCCAAAAAAAAAAAAAGCCGTAAAAGCACACCGCAAACGCCGTTAGCTATGAACCTGAAAATGATCTGAGGAAGATTTGAATAAGCACTGACAAGCGCAAGCACATCACGATCAGCATTTCAGTTGTAAAAAAGATGACCGTGTCCCAAATATTGCGCAATTGAGTCCAGCAGCAGTGGATTCTTATACATACACATACTTGTATTTTTTACAATACCAGCTAAACAAAAACAGATTGACTTTCAACAGGTTAATTTTTCACCACGTTTTCTTTTTTTGGTAGATTTCGTGAATATCAAAAATGGTGTGTGCTACCATTTTAAAAATAAATAGACTTAAAGATCATGGGTCAAAATGAATGAATGAATGTGAACTATTTGCCTTACTGTGTTTTGCACACAGAAGGAATGTGACCTCCGCGTTTAACCCATCCATGTAGTGAAACACACACACCAGTTAACACTAGGGGGCAGTAAACACTTGGAGCGGGGGGCAGCCCCAAACCATGGCGCCGGGGAGCAGTTAGGTGCCTTGCTCAAGGGCACCTCAGTTGTGTCCCGCGACCTTCTGGTCACGAGACCGGTTCCCTAACCACTAGGCCACGGCTGCCCCTGCATCGATGCATCGATGAGTCTACGTAACGCTAGTGAACGCAAAAAGAATGCGAAATGACGTACTGTGCATGTACACAGAGGAGCATTTAACCAGTCTGTTTAGTGAAACACACTAGGGGCGCTGAACATGCTTGTCTGGAAAAAGGGGCAGTCCCTATCCACGGTCCCTGGGGAGCCATCCCCAAGGTTCGGTGCCTTGCTCATGAACCCTTCAGTCATGTCTTTTTGGTTCAAGTTTGTCAATACAGACAGACATTGACAAAAGCGAGCTCAACTCACTTCCATAAATTACCATAATTCCAATTAATAGTCATTACTGTTGAGCCCTATATTGTATGAACAGTACAATATTTTCAAAACTCATTTAACAGACAAACACAAAAGCTCTCATCTTTTAGTGTACAAACTTAAACTACTAAATCACCCCCAAATCCCACAATCCTCTCTGCCCCACCCCCTGATACTGAACTTT
The DNA here is from genome assembly GCA_028565595.1 of Duopalatinus emarginatus. Taxonomy (NCBI): domain Eukaryota; kingdom Metazoa; phylum Chordata; class Actinopteri; order Siluriformes; family Pimelodidae; genus Duopalatinus; species Duopalatinus emarginatus. Next base: position 13,248,010 of record JAOVVF010000029.1, on the reverse strand, counting down.
GCTTCAGAAACCATCTCTCAGTCAGCAGTTTCAGTTAGGCAGAACAAACAAAAAGCAAGTATCGGTTACTCTGAGCATGGGCTGGTAATTTGTTCATGCCACAGTCGTATTATGCATCCACATCCAGTTCTTCAGTTTGTCATTATTTGCAGGCTTAAACTAGACATGACGGACAGCTTTATAACGAAAGCTTGACATGCTCAGAAAAGCCATATATTTCCACTTATTGTACTTCAGTCACACGAAGCCTCCTTACACGGAAAGCTCTGGCACCGGTGAGCATTAAAGAAAATTCTATGCGACTGCTGCATTGTTCTGGTGCACCTCAGGTTTCCAAAGGCCGACAGAGTGCATTTAAAACGCTGAAGTGTCCTCGCAGGCTGATAAGTACACTACAGGAGGGGGGGGGGATTTTAAGCTACCTCTGTGTGTCCAAGAGACCTGCATCAGAATACTAATGCCTGGTGACTGATACTTGCGCAGGGAACGAGTGCAAGAATGAGAGAAAAAAAAAAAAAAAAGAGAGAAGGAAAGATAAGTGTGAGACAAATGTGTGAGGAGGAGAGACAATATGCAAGACGGGTCAAAGCTCCTGGACATGTAAAGAAACTCCGGAGATATAAAGCGCAGCACAGCCAGCACAATGGACAAAAATGAGGACTAAGCAAAAGCTGGGAGAAGAGAGGAGCAGGGACATAATGAGAAAATCTACTAGGCTGTTTCCTCAGCTGCATTCAATCAGACGCGAGCGCAGCACAACGTGAGAACAGCGTCGCCCTGAAACACGAGACTCGGCCCTTCGAGAGACGCCTTGCTGGACTGAACTGGAAGATCTCTTCGGTCCAGACAATAGTTTGCAAATTTTGCAGTCGCACCCTTTCACACATGGAAACATACAGGAAGTTGCAGTGCTCTGGCTTGGTGATGAGGGTGAAGAGAGGACAAGATTCCCTCAAGTGCATTTCCCTGCATTCCGGTGCATTGCTTACAGCTGTGGCTGTGCCGAATCCAGCTGAGCCCCTCATGGGAATTCATACAGCTAAACACAAGCCTGAGTAGAACACCACCAGCCTAAAAAACGAATACTGCCGCGTATAAGACTATTTAAGCGGGGAAATGTAACGGTGCTGTTATTCTAGCGTTTCTATTCACAACAAGGAGCTGTATTCAGAAAAAAGCCCCAATACGCCCTCATATGTACTTTTATGTCTCCATGAAAGAAAATTGCCAAATCCAAAATGGCTGATGCTGACGAGTCTCAATACAGGCCAGTTTATGCTTTTGTGATACATTCACAATCAAAACAATACCTTTTTATACGTGCACGCATGTGGTACGCACCGGGAAGAAAAGGTCTGGCAGCTCTCCACTTCTCATCCACAAAAAAAAAAAAGAAAAAAGAAAAGAAAAAAAAGCACTTACGTAGTGCCTATGTTAGTTAAATGTAAATAAAAAAATAATATAATTAAAAAGAAAAAAAAATTGGCTATATACATACAGCGTTTGATTAGTAGCCTAGCAAGCATTTAATCCACAAGACCACCGACGGCATTTTGTGGTATCTGGCACCCCCAGATATTAGCAGCAGATCCCTGAAGCTATTCTGTGGGAACAGACCAGATGGTCCAGACTTTGCCCCGTCTCCACGCACATCAGTGAGCTTTAGGACCCTAATGATCCTGTCACTGGTTGACCGGTTGTCTTTCCTTGGACCACGGTTTGGTAGGCACTAACCACCATATACCAGATGACCATATTATACCTGCAGTTTTGGAGATGCAGTGCCTGAAGAGCCAGTTGTCACAATTTAGCACTGCGTAGTCACAGTCGCGTAGATCCTTGCGCTTGCCCATTTTTCCTGCATTCAAAACAATTTAATCAGTCGAAGCATGCTTTTTTTTGTGCAGCCATACAAGTATGAGATATAGAAATGACTGCATTATTAGGATGAGTACATTATATAAAGCTGTGATGAATGCCAGCTGGCACTATTGTTACAACCGTGCTGTTATCCGACCTATTATATCTGAGAATTGAACAGAGTTGTGTTATAAGAATGCTCAATTCTTTAACGACTGTATTTACCATACTGACAGTGATCAAGATCACAACAGTTAAGAAGCTAGGATCTTGCAAGAGGGATTGCAAAGCGTTTCGGAAGAGCAAAATTACATCAAATTAAACTGACGACCCGAATGAGATGGAAACAGGCGATGATCCTGTGGTCAAGAGATGACATTTCATTTTGGCACCGTCATAACCCAAAGCGGACAAAACCACCGTTCTGACAGTTAAATGGCAGAAAGGACGGAGCGACGCTCAGAACTGGAAAGCAGCAGTGCATCCCAATTATCTGAGCACTAGAGCGGTGGCCTTGGAAACCGTTTCAAAAGGCGCCTTCAGCGAGGCCAGGCCCAGGGCAAAGCCTCAGAAGAATCTCCTCTTACTGCAGAGGGTGAACTCTGGGCAAGTCAGCATACATTCTTTACGGGTGAACCCGGCTCCTCCAACAACCCCTCTGTTCCAGACATCTCATTACGTTCCATTCTCCCTCACTCCCCTACACACACACACACACACACACACACACACACACACACTATTACAGCACAGTCCCCTGCCCTGTGCCTCAATGTGCGGTTGGAGCAAAAGCATGTTTATGAAGAGAAAAGATCGTATTTCATCGTGTTTGCACAAATCCAAACCGAGCAACAAGGACACAAACATCTCGCTTAGACGCTGGTCTACTGAGAGTAAAGATGACTCTTTAGGGGCCCGTACTTCATACACGGATTACTGATCGAGATGGATCGGATTGTTGATTAAACATGCGTGTTTACATCTCTGTACATCATGCATGCAATTACTCAATCAAGGTCATTAAGTTGCTGAAAACCGCTATTGTGACTTTCCTTATTCAACATTTTCCACATTTTGGCTTACTCTGTGCTCTTATTAAAAGAAAAGCTAACATCATTCCATCAAGCTGCTTACATCTTAGAAGGAATTCCCAAGTCTCTGTTAGGAATGGTCGCTTTTAATTTAGATTTATTAAGCAGGAGAGAGACAAACCATGACCACTCGGGGCAATTTTTTAAAGGACAGAACTATACCTATTAAATGGTGCACATGAATGGGGCAGCCTAGTGGTTAAGGAACCGGTCCCGGGTTCGATACCCGCACAGAGCAAGACATGACTGAAGTGCCCTTGAGCAAGGCACCCAACTCCCCCAACTGCTCCCTGGGCATCATGGTTTGGAGCTGCCCCTGGCTCTGGGCAAGTGTGTTCACTGCCCCCTAGTGTTCACTGGCGTGTGTGTGTTTCACTTCACAGATAGGTTAAATGCAGAGGTCACATTCCTTTGTGTGCAAGCACAGTAGGCAAATAGTTGATGTTCACTTAATTATAAATAAAGCAGCTGGCACATGCCAGTTTCCTGACTTCATTTTAATATCCATCCCATTAACTGACTGGGTCAGTGTTTCAATATAGCTGTCCTTTCTGGGGAACCTGAACAAATGACACTAATCATCAATTTCTCACGTATGTTAAAGAAACCTGGCTAGTCCATTTGAAAAGATAAATACTAAATCTGGTCTACATCGAGCAACCATGATATTAACCGCCTATCCAAACAGCTCCCCAAGGTATGGACACCACGAGACCTCTGAAGGTGTTTGGTGGTATCTGGCACCAAAATTTTAACAACAGATCCTTTTGTGGATAATCAATGAGATCAGACCAGACAGACTAGACTACAATCATCACGAGTGAGCCCTTAGGTGCTCATGACCCTACCGTCTCCGGTTCCCAGAGTCAGTTGTCTAGTCATCACAAGCAAGTCCTTGTATATATATATTAATTACTTACACACACACACACACACACACACACACACACATATATATATATAAAAATTGAGAACTAACTGTTCACTTGCTGCTCGATAAAACCCAGGCCTTGACAGGTGCTACTGTAAGGAGAGAATTAAATTGCATTCACTTCACTTGTCAGTGGTTTTGCGATTCAGCATTCTGGATGATGGATGTATAAAGGATATCATCTTGGATTTGTTAATAAAGTAGGACACTGAGCATGTACATGTATTATTATGTCCAAGAAAACACTGTGCCACATTTATCTTTTACTACAACCATGTGGAAGCCAGACTGAACTCGATTGTCCTTCTGATTTACAAAAGTTTCAGAAACACCAACTTTTTTTTTTTTTTTTTTTTTTAATACCAGTGTGTGCATTTTCACCTGCGCCATACACATTAGCTCCGGTACACACAGCTCATTTACATGCAACACTGACCACAAAACTCTAGTAAAGTTGAAGTGCACAGACAACCAAGAGCATGAAATGAACAACCAGGGTGAAGACAAGAAGAGAAAAGTGGAAGTTACATAGGTATTGCTACTACTTCTAATAATAATAATGATAATGAAAGCACTAGTCCTACTCCAGCTGTAAACATTTATTTACGCCTTGCAGCTATGTGCAGACACGCCATCCTGTCCTTCATTTACATGTTTATTTTTCATATTTAATCTGCACTTCCAGTAATATAAAACAAATGGCGGTCACAAAGTGTTCTCAATGGTCCTCTTAGTCCCTGACCTAGTGAACCAACACGAGGATGCGATTTTCCGAGTCTCTGAAGCACTTGGCTCTGATAAGAGCGTCTGCTTAAAAACGGTAAACGTAACTTTAAAAAGCTGTTTAAGTCTCTGTGTATTTCAGATTAAACAGCGCAGTAATGCATGAAAATAACAATGTGAAGTTGATCAAATGAAGGTTTCAGTTTGTCTCAGGAGCACGAGTAAGACATGAACATCTTTCTGAATTTACTTTACGCAAATGCCACGTCTTTAAAAAAAAAAAAAAAAAAAAAAAAAAAAAAAAAAATTATATACACATACATACATACATGCATACATACATACATACATACATACATACATACATATATATATATATATATATATATATATATAGCAGTTAAACACAGTATACTTGTTATCTCGTGTTGATTCTGACCATCTTCATCCATCAGCAACTGAAAACAAAGCCAGATAAAGTGATGTTTATCCAAGGTTCAGGGTGATAGCGAGATGGTGTGGGAAAAGAATTTAAGGGCTCCGGCTGTCTAACCGATTCAAGATGGACTCCAGACAAACTGTGCAGAACAACTTTACATGATAAAGTCAAACGCACTACATCAGCATACACAGCAGGACACGGGTTTATTATTAAATACAGAACGGAACGGTGACTTCAGTCGATCATTTTCCGCAGAAGGCAAAAACACCTTAGGGTCCAAATGTAAACAAGTCAACAAGATAACATTCCACATCTGGAAGACTTTTCTGCCTGAAAGCTGTTCAGAAGCATGATTTATAAAGGCACTGATGCCCCATGCTGTGAAACTGAGTCGCTTTTCAGAAACAATGCTTTAAATCCTTCAAATGAAATCACTACACACCCATGTGTACCGAGACTAGACAGATGAAATGCTCCTATAAACTAAACCTCTTATTAGTTAACTACAGAACAGCCGCGTCCTTTCCCACCTATCCCCCCCCCTCACCGCTCCCCTCCCTCAGTCACACACACACACACACAGACAGACTGTGTTCAGAATAGCTGGACAGTCGGACGATGTTCACAGAGCCGAGCAGAGCTCAGAGTGAGTCAGGGCTTTAGAGTCAGCCTCTTGGCTCGGCCGTGCCGGATAGTACCAGCCTCCTTTAACCACTCCTCAGTGCGCCTCAATGATCTGCACTATGGGCATCGTGCCCACCACTATAACGGCCCAGGGCATGTCCCGACCCAGACAGAAGGGCACACATTCCGTATCCTAGCCTCGCTTGCCCTAAATTATAGCAGGAGAAATAAAAAACAAATGTCAGAGTATGTCTCCTCAATTCCGTGTCTGCTGTTTAGTCCAATCAAGCCAGCCAGATAAATCACAGGCTGCTAAAGGAGTCTCCGGCTCTACAGCCTGATAGCAGTAATTACAACCTCCTAAAAACATTCCTTTACCCCAGAGCATGGACATGTCCAATATAATCAACACTAGAGAATTTAACCCCCCCCAAAAAAAAAAGAAGAAGAAAAAAAAAAAGATTTTCAATGTTTTAGACACAATATGAACCACTGTTTCAATACAAAACACAATGGGACCAGGGAGAAACTTGGGTCTGGTTTCCTAAATGCCACAACTATTAGAGCTAAACGCTTTCACGCAAGAGCTGGAAAGCCAAGTTAGAGCTAAGTGACATCAAAACTCTAACATTAACATACATGAGCATATATCCTAATTTGAGCAAATCACCACCACATTAAGTATTAGTATACTGAAGTATTTGGGATACGATTAGTGATTTCAGGGCTATTATTTTTACTGGTTGATGGTCTTTTCATCACAGCTGGACACTGCTTGTGCAGTTGCAACATCAGAAACGTAATCATAAAGGATAACAGGCAGGTTTCTCTGTTAACTTATAAAAAGAAAAGAACGAGAACAACTTTTCTCCCACTGTCGTCCAGATGATGTTCAACATATTAAGAAGTTCAGCACGGAAACATCAGGGACAAAATATCAGACTCAAAGTTTGTAGCTTAGCTACAAAGCAAGCGACAAAATGACAAGCAAGACACTGTTGATGGGGGAAATTACTGTGAAACCTGGTGGTTTAGAACCCTTGAGTAGCAGGTATAGCACTGCTACATGACACTTTTTAGGTAGATACGAATCCCAGTGGTGCCAATTTCAGCAGTGGGTAATGCAGGTGAGTAGCAAAAATAAAAATACAACAAGCTAGAGACATAACTCAACTATGAGAGTCAACTGCCCTCCCAAGTATATTTTTCCCCTTTAAACTGTATGCAAACTACTTTAAACTGTATACAAAAAAACCTTTAAAACACATTTTAAGTTGGTTTATGAACTTATAACTGATATAATTTCATAACTATTAAAATTGTTCAATCCACAAAGCAAAATAAATTAACTGAAAAATAAATTCAAATAAAATAATAAAGATAAAATAATTTTATAATAAAGAAATTAAATTATTAAATATTTTTTTCTTAAAAAAAAGGAAAAAAACAAAACAAAACGATGTGTCAACACAGCACAAACACACATAACATAGTACAGACATCTCCTGCTTAGAAAGGATACACCTTGATGGCTCCTGATTTTGTCCCAATGGCCATTAATTGCAGTTTGGGGTCATAGGCCAGAGCACTCGGCTGATTGGGGAATCCATGTTCAACAGTCTGGATAAAAAAAAAAGAGGAAACATACATGTTCGTTCTATGCACAGGCAAACTGTGAGACACCAACTCAACTTTCTTGTAGCAGTTTATACTCCACTGTGTGACACGACGAATTAAACATAAGGAAATCAATGACAAGCCAGAGCAGACGTTTTGTTTTAATGCATACAAAGATTCGAAAGCAAAAAACATATAATGCATGTAACAGATTAAATCTGTGTTCCTGATGGAAATCTGGTCCTGATAGTGTAGACTCTAAACAATGTTGCATGCAATTCCTAATCAACTACTTACTCCGTGTGACAAAAAGATGAAACTTGGTTGTAATTTATTACTGTAAAATTTATATCCAGCATTTACATATTTCTGTAAAGATGCGTTGTGGCAAAGTCTGGGAGTTAAAAAGTGTTGCAGCAATAACAATGAAATCAGAAATCAGAAACCAGACGGCTCTTTTCACAGTTTTTCTCTTGCAACCTGTAGATGTGATTAATAACATGTGACACTCTTGGCTGCATCAGTCACTCCTGCAAATCTTTTGATTATATGATTCAGTTTTTTCTTTTTTTTGTGATTAGTGTTTTGGCTCTTTGGAGGACAAGCATTAATGTTTAGCTGTGACTCCCTTTGGGAACGTGTGTGTGTGTGTGTGTGTGTGTGTGTGTGTGTGTGTGTGTGTGTGTGTGAGAGAGAGAGAGAGAGATGCAGTCCTCAATCCTGTTCTAACACTTTGTGGCTCTCTTTGCTCTTCCCACAAATATGTTGCATTTGTTTTTGTTCCACTGGTGGGAACTTCAGTACGTATATCACTGCAGCTATTAGACCAGGCTGTGAATGACTGGTAAAATCATTTTATTTCCAGTTAAAGGAGTAAATGATACATGTAAAGGCCTTATATAAATCAGACAAACACTGGATGTGACGAGGGTTGCTTTAGAAAAAAAAAAAACGGTTCTTTAGAGGGTTTAGATTTAAAAAGGAGCTGAAAAACCAGACTGGGTTGTTAATAATAAGTCGGAGTAATGATGTGGTCCGAGTTTAACTCATTTGGGAGAAATATACACATCTCTCTCTACACTGTGGACAATAACATGACTTCAGCTTTTTGGCATTCAAAGCCTGGACAGGCGGTTGATATGCAAATTAGGTCCAAATCTTCCTCAGATAATAGTTTCTGCTTCTTTAAGCCAAGCAGTAGGATGAGTTTGTGTGTGTGGATTCACATTGAACAGACTGAATAGATTAATAGATCTCAGCCTTTTACATGGAAACAGTAGTGACACACACACACACACACACATTCTATATATATATATAAATAATATAAATATATTATAGAAAGAAAAAAAAAATATATATATACATATACATACA
>JAOVVF010000029.1:13192826-13237628 GCA_028565595.1 Duopalatinus emarginatus | reverse complement strand
TATATATACACACACACATACATACATACATACATACACACATAATATAAATATATTATAGAAAAAAAAAAATATATATATATATATATATATAAATGAATAAATAAATAAGGCAGTGCGTTTGCAGCAGTACAAGCTTCTGCATCTGCAACTTTAATTACTTTGTTAGGTTAAAACATCAGCATCCTGATGACCCTTTGCAACTTAATAACCCGCAGCTGGTGTGTGAACGTGTGCGGGAAAGAAAGAAACCCACCCGTGGGTTCACGTACCTTATTGAACGCAAAAAGCTCCTGTTTGACTTTCTCCCTCTGAGGGTCATTGCCCTGGCGCCTGAACCGAAATTTCATCATGGTTTTATCCGGGACAGTGTGTCCAAACCGCGGCCCGTAAATCACGCTGCTCGACTCGGAATCACAGTGCACCGCAGCGATCAGGTCCCATGCGCACGCGACACCCGCTAACTCAAATGCGGCTCGTGGAAGCCGCGCGGCGACTCGGCTGTAGGGACGCAGGGCAAGTTCACACGAATCACTGAAGACCACAGCCAATCAGCGCCGCGGAATATCAACCCCTCCGCCCCCCGCGCGTCTGTTAGACCACGCCCACTATGCTCACCCAAAACCAGCGCTGGATCAGTGAGGACCGGGTTTCTCCTCGACGCTCATTAGAATAATCAAATCAATCACAGGTCAAATCAAACTGAGAGTTTTTAGTGGATGAGCTAAAACACTTGGCATGGTGTGTGCTATGTAATGGAGAAGTGAAAGTGAAAGTGTTTGCCTACTGTGCTTGCACACAGATTTGCATTTTCCAGATTTCCACCCATGCAGTGAAACACACACACTAGTGAACACTAGGGGGCAGTAAACACAGTTGCCCGGAGCAGGGACGGCAACCCCAATCCACAGTGCCTGTGGAACAGTTGGTCAGGGGGGTTAGGTTGTGTTTTGTCCGTAATAGGGTTCGAACCCAAGACCTTCCAGTCACCAGACCGCATCCCTAACCTCAAGGCCACTACAATTTAGGGCAGGGTTCATGGTGTAGACTGGTAGGAGTGATCTGTGAGGTAGAAGTTCATAGGCCAGATGCCGCGATTCTCAGTGGGAGTGACCAGGATGTAACAGAGGTGAGACTGAGATGTTTAGCCGTCTACAGAGGAGAGATGATAGGATATTTATATTAGAAGAGGGATGCTGAGGATGGAGCTGCCAGGCTCTCAGTTACTTTCAGATACCAGTTTATCCTGGTCATGATCATGGTGTCTTTCCGGAATCAGAAATGAATTTACAGTGGGTCAACTTGTAATCATGGATTAAGTACAACTGATTTAATCAAAATAAACGTATTTTTCTTTAATAATCACATGTGCAGTTAATAGTTATCTTTCACTGTGTACAATTTGATGCAAGCGTCTCTCTATAAAGAAGAAAATGTATGATGTAATCATTAATATTATCACCAATATGCCATCTGCTCTGCTTGTCATTCACATAAATTAAAGGTGTTGGAGCTGCTTCTGTGAGTTTCTGGCCAATTTTTCCCCTGCTTGTAAACATATAAAATACTAGAATGATCTTATATACCTCTGGATTTTTTTTTTTATAAACAGTGTTTTTAAAAAGCACACAAATGGTTGTTAGACTATATACACGTTAACTCACATGGTAAAGTGCAAATACTTCAGTCTAGCAGTAGAAAAATGGCATACGTCAAAAATTACATTCATTTCCAATTGCGCTAGGCTTGAAAAAGTTACATCACAGTCCTTGTGGTCATATGAAACTAATTTCTATAACATGTGCAGAGAGGTAGTTGTGCTGTTTAAAGCCATGGAATCATGTTCAGTCGTAAGTACACATTTAAAGGTGCTCTGTAGGTTTTACAACAGAGGAAACATGGCTTTGTGGATTTTGGTGAGTGTGAAGGTTAAATGTGGTTAAAACATGGTCCAGTTGGATGCAGTATACTGCCTAAAGAAAAAAAGGCTTGAGGAATGCTGTATGTCTTTTTATGAGACAGGGAATAGTTTGACATGCTGTTTGAGGGCATATTACAGAAGCGTGATCTCGCTCGGAGGCAGAGTCAGTCTCTTCTCTCGCACGGACAGCATGTTGTCCATGTGCATGGCGATGACACGGCACAGCTCCAAACTCTGCAAAGTCACACATACAAGCAGTACTCAGTACTTAGTAAACCAGCTGGAAGAACGATCCATATAAAACACCAAGATACCAAACGTCCATGTCCACATTTCATCTCACCTGGTCTACTTGTAGCTGTGTGATGCGCTGAGATGTTAGATCCCCGAGCATCACCTCTACATAAGGGTAACTAGACCCAGCTACAGGTCTCTGTGTCCGAGTGGACTGCACCTCTTTCAGTGGGAACTTCATCATCAGCTCCTGGAGAACAGGATGACATCCGTTTGTTTAATTTTTTTAGAGGTTTAGAGATCAAAATCCTACACATATACTTACATGCGAGTCTTTGTTCAGAAAGTTTAGGCCATTTTGATTGACCGCTAGTACGCAGGGGCAGTCTATAGAGCTGTTACTGCTGCTTTGTATGTAGAAGAATGAGGAGCCAAACATGGGGAAAACACTTACAAGCCCTACAGAAACAAAGTATAGAAAAATTATCAGTCCACTTAATTCATATTCATGATCACTTCTCTAGTTCATGCTTTCGTAATATAATAAATATCCTCCTAAGACAAGTCCTCACCCAGGAATTGGGCTCTGGCCTGATGAGGGCTCAGTGCCTGGACTTGCTGCATGTTATGGGTCACCATGTTCAGCCACCGCTGGGAAGACTGTAGTCCATACAGAGGGACAGGGATGCAGTCCTGGACCTCGCGGCTTTAGCAGCATGGAGAGACAGAAGGAATTATTGGAAAGAGGACGGCGTCGGATAGAGAGAGAGAGAGAGAAGGAGAGATCTATGAAAGTGAGAAATGTTATAGTGTCCCATAAGCACATCTTCAAAACCCAAAATACAGCAAGCAGCTCATGTCAGCCTGACAGCTCATGGAAAACAGAGATCATCAGATTATTTTAAATAGAGGGTTGATATACGATGCAATATTAGATATACGGTTGACTGTATTAATAATTCTAAGCAGTTGAGGGGTTGGGTGCCTTGCTGAAGGGCACTTCAGTCACAGCATGTCTGTTCCGGCGATTAAACCGGCAACTTTCCAGTGACAAGGCTGGTTCCTTAACCACATGCCCATGGCTACCAACAAGCATGTTCAATGGGTGGTACGGTGGTGTAGTGATTCAGTCACAGCAAGATGATCCGGGTTCGATTCCCGGCCTGGGCTGTTCAATGTGAAGTTTGCATGATCTCATGTGGTTCCTCCAGGTACTCCGGTTTCCTCCCACAGTCCAAAGACATGCACGTTAAGTTGATCGGTCACTCTAAATTGGTCGTAGATGTGAGTGTGTGTCCACTGACAAGAGATTGTAATGCTCAGTCAGTTTATCTCCCCCCATAGAGCACCATGAACGCCTGACTCATCCATGCAGCCAACCATCGCGAAGGGATGACATGGCGATGTATGTACATGCTCAATGATGAACTACCACTTTACAGTACTGATGTGTTTCTATTCTAGTTGTGTTTTCGGTTTTGCTGTTGTGGTTGAGGTTTTGTTTTCTGCTACACTCACAGAACACTGTAATGTGCTGTACAGATTAGAGTTGGTGAGTGTAGAATTACAGGTTAGGAAGAGAGAGGGTGTCCTTGGCGCGGTGCTGCAGGGCGGCTAGTTTTGACACCTGCTGAAGCTGCTGTTCACTAAGTCTGCCCTGTGGCACAACATTCAGGAGTGCTTTTAAGTAATCTGGGGTAACCTGCAGAACATATACAGGTGTGAGACAGACGGATGTTAATAAGCAATACATATAAAAAAAATGAATGTTGCTGTATTTAGGAAAACCAGCGTGGTGTGATATATACAGTACCTGATTGTAATGTATGGTGACTCCAAGCTCGTTATCGAATTTTAGTGGCTGATTCCAGATCACTCTTCTAAACCACAGGCTATAGTTGGGATCGACAGGCTCGGCTTCTGTGGTGACATCCAAGATGTACTCCCTTTTGCTCAGTGGCTGAACATTTTGACCTACAGATTGACAGGTTGTCATTTAAACAGTGGACGTTCTCTTAACTGATTTGGTCAACAAAAATCCACTTTTCCAGTGATGTCAAATAGTAAATGCAATGCAAAAATCAATAAGCAAAAAAAAAATGTATGCACGTCATTGGGTCCATCCATATTTGCCTATATAAAGCAATGGACATCTATCGAAGCTTCTAGAGCTGTGGGCTTTAGGCGCTGATGCCCAACTCGAGTACCCCAGATAAACGCACATCACAGATCTTTGCGCCTTGTCTGGGCTTGGTAACACCACCACTTGACACTTGTTGACTAGAGTAGCCTGATCAGTTGAGTTGGATTTCCAACTGTTTTTGGCAGATGCAAGGATTCGCATGTGGAGGAAACCTAATGAAGCCATGGATTCCTCATGTAAACAGTGAACTGTAGTGGCTAATGGTGGTTCCATGGTAGGAACCATAAGGGTTGTTTAGCTGGCATTTCATGGGATCCCTAGTACATCTACAAACGTCTCTGAGAGGTGACATTATGACTCAGACTTACACTCCTGTGGGGGACCTGCCAAGTATTAGACTGGTGTACCAATATAAGGCTGGTGTCACTTCAAGGTACATTCTCACCTCTGCTTGTGACAGCAAATACGGCATATTCCTCCATTGCCTCCATGCTGTGTAGACCCATCTCATAGCACAGCTCTTCAATGGCATCCAGAACAACCTAAACAGGACAGTCCTGATAGGTAAAGAACCTTCACTGTGTAATGTAACTTTCAAATAATGTGTGAAAGGCCAACTCACTGAGCAGGTCTTGATTTTCAGATGACGTTCAATTCCTCCTGGGAGAAGAAACAGCTGCCGTTTAGAGCTCCGGCTGGCCTAGAGGGGTCAAGAAGGTGAAAAGATCGAAGTAAGAATAGAAACAACACCACTGCTTATTATTTATTAAACAGATAAAGTAACTCACCATCATAGCCTTTAGTTCCATGCTGTTAGGGTATTTATTACGGCCACCATATTGGAACGTCTTCCTCAGGTTTTGTTCGCAAGCTTTGGCAATACCTGGAAATGCAGTAAATTAATAACCTGCTCAAATGGATGCCATTTTTGAAAAGCTCTGTATGTTCCCCAGCCAAGCTATTGTAGTACTGTACCTTGGTATTGCACTCCTGGACCTGCACAGGCATCCTGAAGGTATTTCAGTAGGTAGGGCTTCAGTACTTCTGAGCATCGGTAGTATGATGTAAGGATGTAAAGGATCCTCCAGCCTCTTTGACAGCTGTCTCTGAGTAACACAGCAGATGAACTCTGATGTCAATATTACTAGGCACATTGCATTCGATATATGTTATCATATAGGACAGTGTGAGAATGATACGTTTTGGTACTGGTGTTTTCCGTGATCTGTTTGAGAACCTGGCAGTACGCTTCATCCCTCAGTAAACCATACTCGCCAGTAAGCTGCAGCAGAGATGTAAATCATATTAATGATAATGAGGCATTGACTCTCTTTATTTAAAGGTAACTGAGGAATACTCTAATATGATTACTTAAGTACCCTTAGTATGGTGCAGATAATGTCTTGCTCAGTTTGGCCTTTGATTGGATAGTCCCCCATGAACTTCATTATAGCTGGAAAAAACACAATTACAAATAAAAAGGCATTTACAGGAGTGTGACAAATTATAGAAAAAAACGGTTATGCGTTGGGTGGGGTTTATTTATTTAGTTATTAAGCTTTTCCTCCTAAGAAGCATCACTGGAACTCAATACAACATTCTTCCGACTGATCGCTTTTATCCTATAATGAAAATTTTCTATTCTGACAGGTGTGGTTTTTTTCCCGGCCCACATCCCCAATACACAAGAGTTCACTGAATGGCCTTCACAATCACCTATTAGAAATTTTTGCAGCCATTGTCTCCACCACCATCATTAAAAGACCAAAACAAATGAAGGAATATATTTTGAAAGAATGGTGTCTATGGTGTCCAGTAGCCATCCAGAGACTTGTAGAATCAATGCCAAGGCACACTGAAGCGGTTCAGTATGAACGCAGTGGCCCGACACCTTACTAATACTAATACAGTTTGTGTTTGTTTTTCCTATAATTTGCCACCCATCTTGTATGTATCTGATCCAAATATCCTTTTCCAGATATATAAACATCAAAAGAATTATACTGTAATTTAATTATGATCCAAAACAGAGTTTCAAAACATATTACAGTTAATGATCACATGCTCATAATTTGTCTAAATAACCAAACATCAAAATATCAAATTTAGATCCAACTGTAATAAACAACTTTTATAATGCTTAATAAATATTTTATTCCACGCAATTTCATTTAGCAAGTGATGACCTCTTAATGACTTTATGCCTGGAAACGTAATTTATAAATGCACGCACTTTTATAACGATGAAGTTTATGACGATGAAAGTCTCTCACTTACCCAAGAAAATGTCTGCAGCAACCTTATTCATGTTTTCATCAGTGAACTCAATTAAGGACTCTTGGATAGGAGACTGTTGGATAGGAAAGAGTACAAATAACAAATAACAATGGATTTTTTTAAATAATACACTTAGCATAATGGCTGAGGCATATATGTCTATATATTACACCAGCTGTATGATTATACCTTGGAGAATTTCACCAAATCTGATAATTCCCTGGTTTCCTTGCCCTTCTTTGACCTTTGTCTTTGTGAATCACTGTAAAAGCAACCCAACATGCTTTCAGTACTTTTTCTCAGTGTATTTTTTACCCAGTCATGAGAGCCTATTGTATTATTTCTTATGTCTACATTCACACATATGGTCCAAAGTTAAAGGAAAATACTGACCTGGTCTTCCTAAGGGCCTCTCTGAAATATTTCTTGGCAAATTCCACCATGTTGTATTGGCTGTCCTGCAGAATCCTCTCATCCATCTCCATGTTACCATAGTCTGTATGGGCCTCTGTATAATCACTGACTTGTGAAGCCACCTAGGGGGAGAGAGTAGTATGTTATTTTTGTAACAGGATCAGGATGGATGGAGAGAGATTGCTTGATGCAACCCAGTGTTTCAAAGAAGTGGGAAAAGTGCTTTCCAATAGTTTTGTACAATATTTTCATAGTACTTTTATGGTTTGACATTCATAGTCTTGCAATAATATTTTAAAACTTTAATATTGTTATCTTCGTTTAATATACAGTGGTGCTTAAAAGTTTGAATTTTCTATATTTCTACACAACTTTGACCTAAAATTTCATCAGATTGTCACGCAAGTCCTAAAAGTAGATAAAGAAAACCCAATCAAACAAATGAGCGAAAAAGATTAAGAGCAAGAGCGAGGCATGTAATACTCCAGAAGGTCACATAGGTAACTTCTAAGGAACTAAAGGCCCTTCTCACATTGGCTAAATGTTAATATTCACAAGTCTACCATCAGGAGAACACTAAAAACAATAGTGTTTGTGGCAAAGTTGCAAGAAGAAAGATGCTGCTTTCCAAAAAGAACATTGCTGCCCATCTGCAGTTTGCTAAAGGTCTCATGGTCAACCAAAAAGATACTGAACCATTGTCTTGTAGATGGATGAAACTAAAATAGGTCTTTTTGCTTCAATTAAGAAGCGTTATGGCTGGAGGAAAAAAAAAAACACTGCAATTTTAGCAAAAAAACCTCATTTCATCTGTGAAACATGGTGGTGGTAGTATTATGGTATGGGCCTGTTTTGCTGCATGTGGGCCAGGATAGCTAACCAGCATTGACAGAACAATGAACTCTGAATTATACAAGCAAATTCTAAAGGAAAAATTCAGGACATCTGTCCATGAGCTGAATCTCAAGAGAGCGTAGGTCATGCAGCAAGACAATGTTTCGAAGTGGAATGGCCAAGTCCTGACCTCAGTCCAACAGAAATGTAGTGGAAGAAATCAGCACCTGAAGAAAGCAGTTCACGAGAGGAAACTCACCAAAATAACAGAATTAAAGCTGAGGAACTGTACGAATGGGCTAAAATTCTTCCAAGCTGATCAGGACTAATCAACACTTAGCAAAAAAGTTTAGTTTGTTATTGCCGCACTAACCTTTTTGTCACATTAGTTTGATTTAGTTGTTTTTTTGGTTCACTTTTTGGACTCGTGTGACAGTCTGATGAAGTTTTAGGTCAAAGTTATATAAAAATATAAAAATTCTAAAGCTTTCACACACTTCTTAAGCACCACTATACATGCCTACCTTCATGAAATGTTAAAACAATGAGAGAATATTTACTTTTTTTGTGATGTACGTAACCCTTATGTTATTTTTGGGCCACATTTGACCCGTTTTCAAGTTCAGGTATGTAAAAAGTAACATTTTCTTTTTTGTATCCGGAACAAGATTTCATGATATCCTCAGAAACAGCTATTTTATTTGTAGGTCAAATATGACCTGGCATAGAATACTGGCTGTTGCATCCATCACATAAAAGGTGTGGATTGCTCTGTGGATCGAATATGGTTCAATTTGCCCCACCAGACACACACACACACACACACACACACACAGAGAGAGAGAGAGAGAGAGAGGAGAGAGAGAGAGACAGACAGACATACAGAAACCCTACCCCACATCTTTCCCTCTGAAATACAAACACTTTCACAGAACGTCACTATAGATACTAATATTAAGTTAAAAATAAAAACTTTTTAACATTTTTGGTCAGTGTGCTCTGATATTAGTATATTAGACTCGGATAATATCCACACTCTTCACTATAGAAAATCCACTATAGTGAAATGAATCAGTTTTTTCATTTCATATTGTGAAATAAAAATTTCAAATTGAATACAGTATTTACATGGATTTAAATACATACTTAGTTAGCTATGAGGTGAGAAACAACATTGATGATAACTATTGTTTCTAAATATTTTCAGGCTGATTTAAATTGGCTCAGATTTGACCCACTAACACTAAAGATGTAGGCAGCTGTCTAACACAGAACACAGGGGTTAAAAAACACAAGGGTTAAAAAAAAGTACTGTTTATAGAATTGCTGTAGCGTAAGCATAAAATCTTGCCAAATATTACTAGAGGAGATGTTTTCATGTCAGCAGAACATACTTCAATGGAGCGGTCGAGCTCATGGGCTGCAGCGGTGGAACCTACAGCCACGGCTACGGCGGCGGAGGCTGCCACATGACCTTGTTTATTTTTGGGCTCGTCTTTCTTGTCCACAGGGAGGTTGATGAAGTCTGGAGCAGCCACAGGCTGGACAAACTCCACAGGGAAAACCCCTGCTCGACCATGGACCGCTCCAAACTTCCAGCCTTGAGGCAGTGCAAAGTAAAGTGTATTACATGATCAGCTAAATACACTGATTTTTAATCAGAATGATTACACAATTACTAATATTTCAACAAAGCAAGAGACAGAAAGATGACAAAGAAACAGCTAGCTGAAGAGCACACCATGCAGACTGTGTAGACTGACCCACCAAAGTCAGGCGTGTCTCTTTTAATCTCTTCAAGAAGCATGACCTTTTTTTTCACTATGCACCCGTAGCAGTGGCCTACACAGAACAGCCACAGGGATTAGACGTCAACCAACATGACTCAAGTCATAGCCGTATAACTGGGATATATGAACCAAGGGAATATATGGATTAAACTGGGCGACATTCAATATTCACCTTACGAAGCAATCCTAAGACCTCATAAACATAGCAGAACGCTGCTTTCCATAAAACATGTAAAAGACTGGACTGCAAATTGCCTCACCTTCCTCCAGCCCCTCCATTTTCTGCAAGCGTATAATGTCTCCTTTGTGGAAACTCAACACCGTTCTGTCGTCTGTAACGTAATTGCGCACAGCAACCACATAGTCGGAGTCCTAGAGCAAAACAGACAACGGTTACTCCATAATGCCACCACTGTCCTACCTCAGCCCAGTGCAGGTGTGAGAAGGCTTACCTTCTTCAGCTCGGTGATGAAGTAATCAATCATGGTCTTGACATGTGGAGCTTTGGCCGAGAAGAGAATCAGTTTCTCATTGGTGAGGTTGAACTCCAGCATGTTCTTAGAGGGAATGGTGACGAACATGATGTCTGTGTAGCTGTATGTGCAAACAAGGACACACAAAATCACACACATCAGTGTAACCAGCGTCTATGGTGAGGACTCGTAAATAATAACCCCGTTTTCTGTAACGTACCTGTACGGTCTTAAAACTCGGAAGTAATCTGGTGTCAGCGCACTGCTCCTTACCATCTTCAGCAGTTTAATTCCCCTATGGGACACAGAAAGCACCTGGACACCAGTCCCCACACTGCCCTGTAACACACCCACACTCTCTATTTAGGGAAACCTAAGACTTTAAATAGGAAATAAGAGAGGAGAGGTGAGAGGAGTTTCTTACAGATGCTGGGAAAAGGCGCGAGAAGTAGATCTCCCAGGTGTCCCTTGCTGCAATGACAACCTTCTTTTTCACGTTCTCGTCTTGTGTAATGGCACCAGCGTCAATGTTGTGCTCAGCTGTTGAAATATTAACCAGTAATACACCAGGGTCTAGGTTTAATAATGTAAAGTCTAGACTCTTCATCGTAATGTGTGTTCGATTTCTGCTGCATACCGAAGAGGGATTTCATCTTCTGTCTCTCTTCCTTTGTGATCCGAATGCAAGCGTCTGAGAAGGTGTCATGGACAATCTGAAATAGAATCTACTGTTAAAATGGAAAGCGTGTCAGCAGGAAGAACGATATTAGAGAATAAAACTCGTGTGTGAAATGAAGTGAAATGCAGACCTGCTTGAACAGGAGATCTAACACCAGTGGGTGGTTAAAGCTGTCCTTGGGATAGAAAACCTAACAAGCAAAACATGACACTAAACCACTGAACAGAGTATATGGAACATCTCACACACACACACACACACACACACACACACACACACACAGTTACCTCTTTCCTCAGATAGATCTTCCAAGGTACATTTGTGTAGGTGTAGTGCTCCTCACTGCTCCTCCTATGGAGCTGGGTCTGAATGGACTGCTCTTCAACTGGAAGCTCTCGAGATACTGGAGGATCCATTCACAGTTAATTGCAATAGTGTAATAAAATTCCCTAAACAGTGTTCACATGGTCATGGTATAAGAGATTGTAAGTTTGTGTAAATCTATGTTTAAGAAGACTCACTAGCCAACACAAATCCATAAATATTACAAATGGACTCCACAAGACCTCTGAAGGTGTTCAAGATGTCAGCAACAGATCTTTCAGTGGATCTTCTGTGGGATCAGACCAGACAGACTAGCCTTTACCCCCACAAGCCTATTAGTGAGCCCTGGGTCCTATGTGGTCCTGTGACCTGGTTACTGGTTGTCCTTCCTTGGACCACTTTTAAGAGGTACAAACCTCTGCATACTGGAAACAACCTACAAGACCTGCTTTTTTGGAGATGTTCTGACCCAGTTGTCAGAGTTTGGTCTTTGTCAAAATCTTTCAGATTCTTACACTTGCCCATTTTTCCTGCTTTCAGCTTTATTTTCTAGCTTCAAGAACTGACTGTTCTCGGGCTTTATAACATATTCCATTCCCTGACAAGTACCCCTGAAATGAAATGTAAATGAAAATGTTCACTTAAATGTTCGCTGCTTTGATTACACAGAAAGGGTGGGGGGGGGGGGGGCAGCTGTGGTTCAAGGTTAGGGAACCAGTCTTGAAACATAATAGCACTTCCTCTATGTAATGTGCTCTGTGTCAAGCCATTTTCTTTTCACCTTACATAATTCACACCTAATTCCACTTTTGTCTTTGCAGGTGCTGTTATACTGATGAATAATATCTCTGTTCTGGCACCTAGATGATGGAGTGAACCCCCTCTCGATGTCTGTACAGCTGAGCCACTGGCGGTCTTCAAACGACTTCTAAAGACCTGCATCTTCCAAAAGTTCGTAAATGAGTGCTCTAATTTATCTAAGAAATCTTGCCTTCCAACAGAGTTTAAACAGATGGTATTCTTAGTCTGTGACCTAGTGAACCTTATCAGGATGGAATTATTGATAAAGACTTCAAAGCAGTCTTATAAGTAAGTCTGGATAAGAGTGACGGCAAAATGCTGCAAACGTAAGTGTGTGTGTGTGTGTGTGTGTGTGTAGACATAAATCAAATTAACTTCCGCTTCTGCTTCTGAGAAATGTCTTTTCTCTCAGTATTTTGTCCTTGTTTCATGCTTTCAGCTCTCTATCATATTTGCCTATTATGGGGTTTAGTTGCACTAGAGGTGATTGGTATTCACGAATACACCGATTAGCAACAATGATAAAACCACCTGTCTAAATGGCTGCCAAAACAGCTCTGACCCATTAAAGCATGGACTCCACAAGACTTCTGACAGTATCCATGTGGTATCTGTGGCATGAAGACATTAGCAACCCCCCCCCCCTCCCCCACACACACACACACACACACACACACACACACACACACACACACACACACATCAGTGAGCCTTAGGTGCCTATGGCCCTGTTGTCCTTCCTTGGACCGATTTTGGTAGGTACTAACTATTACATCCCACTCACAAGACCTGCTGTTTTGGACATGATCTGTCCTAGTTGTCTAAACAGTGACAATTTGACCCTGGTCAAAATCACCCAAATGCTTTACGCTTGCCCATTTTTCCTGCTTTTTATACATCAACCTTGAAAACTGACTAACACCCTTTTCACAAGTGGCTCTGTAATGAGATAATTACATAATAATACTTATGAATACAATATAAAAGAACGGTATAATGAAGTATAATAAACGAGGCCCTATATTGTATTGATGTATCGTACTGACCCAGTGGTGGGGCCGGGGACCGCTGACTGATGGCAGGAACTGGAGGTGATTTTCTTATTCTCATGCTCTTTGATTGTTGTCTGCCGATCTCTGTGGCATCTGCAGTGGAAGAGCCCGGACTATACACCTTTTTACGCTGGATGTCCAAAACACATTTATTTCGTTTGGTGAATTATTTATTAGTAATGGAGTAAGGTGTCAAACACTTGCTGCTGTTATACGATCTACCTGGGTAGGTGGTGCATTCATCTGGTCTTTAAGGATCATCATGGCTTCATCATGAGGGTCTGGCTTCTTAATGAACACTTTAGCATCTTTTCTGAGGTTACAGATAAAAACAGGCCATGAAGCCCTGGATAGCTTTAGTACACTGTAAGGTGTCTGAATATTTTATATGATAATGTTAATATCAGTTCAGGTGTTGGATAAACTGGTTGTAGGAATATACAGACCTTGGGACCTCTATGGGTTTGATTACACCAGGCTGGTACTGTTTAATGATGTCTTTAATGTTGTGACTTGGTTCTATATACTCTGAGTTTGAGATGGTGGACCTCACTACATCTTCTGTTGGTAGTGGTCTGGGCTGACCTAGAATACATTAAAGCATTAATGACTTGCTTGGGTATGATTACCTACCATAACCATCACTTACATAATGAACTGGCAACTTAAATCTCAAAAATGACTGATACGTTCAGTTTATACAGATTACTGATTCTGAGTTACCGTATTGAAGACGGACAGGTCTCTGTGTGGGAGTGTGTGGGGGTCCAGTTTCAGATTTGTTCTGTAAAGAAAAGTTTACATAGATTATTGCATATTTATAACAATAAGTACATTTATAATAAAAAAAGCTTTATTGAAAGTACATTTGGCGTGTCTTGAGATACTCACTGGGCTTGACTGGCCAGAACGAGGCACTGGTGCATGTTCATTGTGATAAGATGGACCAGTGTATGGCCTTCCTACTGAATTATACATCTGCTGCTGAAAGGCCATTGCTTGCATTGTCATTTGCTGAGCCTTGTTAAGCAGCACAAAACAGACCAACAATGAGATCCATAATAGTGCAAATTTCATATCGACCATGCACAACATTCAGACCGTGACTGGACTGATAACTTCATGTTAGAGCCTGAAATTACTCACAAGTATAATCGCTTGCTGGTTGATGATGGCTTGCTGCTGCTGTGCAAGGACACTGGGATCTACTGCTTTTGGAATATAAAGAGTATAATACATACAAATCCTATAATCACTTCTGTTCTGACAGTATTCACATAGAAACAGTCAATATCAACAGCCAATATAAAGAGTGATCCGTTTCGTTCATACCTGACCCATCAGTCATCAGTGGCATATTAGGTAATGCAGAGAAAGGTGGTAAAGGGGGCAAGGCTGGCATAGAATGTATAGATGACATAGCAGGCATTGGTGGTACTGATGGCATTGATGGAACTGGAGAAACTGGGGTTACTGAGGGAACAGTGGCTGTAGATGTTGGGGCAATAGTTGACGGCAGAGAGTGCACAGCTGGCATAGGTATAGGTGGCATCATAGTCCCCATAACAGGTAAAACAGGAACCGCTGAAAAGTAAAATAAACTTTGCCACTTAGTTGTACATTATTATATGAAATTAAGAAATGGAGTTTAATGGAGTTGCGACTAAAAATCTTGCCATTGTTAAAAACAACTATTTGGAAGTACATTTCACACAGACGTCTATGACTGGGCAGCATGAAAGAAAATCAGCATGTCTTTCTTAACAGCCACAACCACCTTCTGTGCAATCACACACAGAGTAGCAAAGGTCATTTACGTTCCTTGCAAAAAACATGCCAAAACCTAGAAATCTAAATTCAACCCAGCAGGCTGATTATTGCATTTAGGAACCAATTGACACGAGGGCCTCCATGCATAATTGAAAGGTGGTGAAGTAAGAGCAGGAAGAGAGACAGCTGAATGACTCACCACCAGGCTGTAGTCCTTGGGGATAAGGCCTGTTGGGCCGTTTCTTTTCGTCCTCTTCTCCATCCTCACCTCCGATTCCACCAGCTCCCTTCATCCGACTGGACATGCTGGCTGTCTTCTCCAGGTCCTGATTCACAGAGATAAGGCAGACAGGAACAGGCTCTAACTCAGCCAGGGCCCCTTCTGTGATCACTCACACGAGAAATCAATCTTCCCCCTGGGAGTACCTTACACTCTCTAAGAGCAGCTTAGCCCATTAACCACTACCACAAATATCTGGCTCACATTTACCAGGCTGAAGCATTTCAACTGGGAGAAATGGAGCGTTTATGTGTAATATGCTACTTTTGAACTTATGGCTGAAGTGTTAATAATGGTTTAAATTTACCTTTTGGCTAATGCAATCTTTTTGCCAAAGAAATAATATCTCCTCATTGATTTAGGCCAACCTGACAGACACTTTCTGGACAGCCATTACATTAGGGAACTTAAAAACACTCTTTAAGGGTATAATAGTTTAATGGCAATTGTCTTAGAAATTACATGGGAGCTTAATGCTGTAAGAAATACGGTAATCCAGTAACTTAATCAGCCTCAGTACTGGGGACTTGGTGCCAATACGACATTTGATGCTCAATCAATTACACTCAACAAGGTTCAGATGCTCCACACACACACAGACACACACACTAGTAAAACTAACAGTTGACCTGCTGTATTCATACTATATGTAAATCTATACATATGCACAATATTTATTTATCTTGCAGATTACCCAACAGTAGTTTAACAGTGAGTTAAATAACGCCAGGATAAATTTTAGAGAATTACATTAAAAACTTTTTACGCTCTTTGCCTAAATTGTCAAGATAAATATCATGTTGATATGAGTAGTTAAAGCTAAAGGGACTTACCCCACTACCATCAGACAGCACTGGGTCAAATAAGCTGTCCAGATATCGGTCCATACCTCTCTGAGGTGGAGCGTCACTAACATCGGACTCTGTTAGCAGTGTGAAGATTATTAAAAAAAGACAATACAGATGATATAGAAATGTGGATGGATATGTTTCCCCATGTACACTATATGGACAAATGTTTGAGGACACCTGATCATCACAGCCATATGTGGTTCTTCCCCAGTTGCACAGTGTGCTATAGCATTACAGGTTCCCTTCACTGGAACTGAAAGGCCCAAACCTGTTTCAGCATGACAATGTCCTTGTACACAAAGAGAGATCCATGAAGACATGATTTGTGAAGGTTGGAATAGAAGAACATGAGTTTCCTGCAGTCCTGACCTCAACCCCACTAAACACCTTTGGGATGAACTGGAACAGACCTTCTCACTTTACATCGGTGTCTGATCTCACTAATGCTACAGTAGCTGAACAAAAACAAATCCATGGTCACGCTCTAAAATCTAGTGGAAAGCCTTTACAGATGACTGGAAGACCATAGAAGAGTGTGCTAATCATGTGTCCACAAACGTTTCGCCATATAGTGCATTAACTTTCTAATGTCAGAACTAATGTGTCATCAAACCTATCCAATTATACAGAGGACATTAGTGGACAAAACACTGAAGCATCTGACCATGACTGTAGTATCCATCAGAATCTGGTAGACTTGTACTGGCCATTGGTGGGTTAAGGAGCGGGCTTTCATCATCTGAGTCAAAACCACTTCCAAACAGAGCACTGTGGCAAATTAAAACAAAGCATCAGAGACTTTACAATAGGCACGAAGATACAGTATATCTCTATTCATAATACAGTAGGAGCCACTCATATCTACGCATAACCAGTCCTTAAATTGTGTTGGAAGTTGCTGAAACAAGATCCGGCACCTCACATATTTGGAACACCTGCGTTCCGGAACTTATTTATGTAGATCCAGCACCTCTGCGACTTTATTCGTTTTTTTTTTTTAAATGCATATTTTAGTAAAACAGGGATTTATTAATAAAATAAAATAAAATAAAGTTTGTGTTTAACATCGTTAAAAAAAAAAAAAAAACCAAACGGCTCATTTTGTAGATTAATTAATTAAGTTTTGCGTGTTCATGTGGAGAGCTAGTTTTCTGTTTCTGCATCCAGTGGAGAATGTAAATGCATTGGCTGCGTTGTGGAGTAATAAAATTAGATTTTGTGCAATATAAAAATCTGGTTTATTTGTTGGACACCATGTTGAAGTTAAAATTAAACTATTTCGCCAGTGAGATTTCTGAGATTTTATGGTTCCATCTCCTTATTATACTGCAGTCATTAAAGCTAGGACTATCTTATTGCATAGAATTCTACTATGTTTGGTGGACACTTAAAGCACTGCTGCGTATAAACATTCCGGGATCTTTTCCATCACTGCCCACTTGCTGGATTACCCCACCTTCAGTGTTCCATTACCTGATGTTTTACAAATGAAGCACTGCTCAGAACCATATGTACTCGCTCAAATGATACTGCTACAATAAATTATAATATGATTACAAATATATGCATCACATTGGATTGTAATGTAGACATTTAAAAAAAAACAAAAAATTGAATATTTTTTACTATTAATATTACTAACAGGCTGGCATTGGGTCTGGTTCTTGTAGGACTTTCAGCCGAGATGATGAAATAGGACTTCTGCTTTGGGAAATCTCGCATTAGCTCCAGGTCTGCAATCAGGTCCATTACATAATCATGCCCTGCAAGTTCAGCCCATTGGCCATGCTCCTTCATGATGACAGAACAACCCTTCCAGGACTCTGTAACAGCCCTACAAACCCAAATATAGTGACATGTTAGTCCCTGTGTGAGATCAAAATTGCTTGTTTTGCCACAAGGCTATAGGAAAATGCAGATCAGCAAAGTTAGAGATCACAATGTTTATTTTTAAATGTAAGATGGGAAAAAATGCATGACTGAGACATTACAGCAGGGGTGCACAACTTCAGTCCTGAAGCGCCCATGTCCAGCACAGCTTGAAGGTTTCTCTAACACAAACACACTGACTGATTGAATTATTCTGACGGATTTAGTGGGTGTGTTTGAGTAGAGAAACCTTTAAGCTGTGCTGGTCTTCCAGGACTGGAGTTGTGCACCCCTCAACTATTTAACAGCCCTTAAAGTTGTAGCTGGTGTCCTTAAACAGGAAATACATGAAAAGGTGCAGGACAGGAGGGTACTCAAGGATCAGGGTTGGAAACCCGAGCTCTGTGTGACCCTGTTAGTTCACAGGAGTGCTTTACCAACATGTTCTCTCTGAAATATACCTGTGCTGAAGGATATCCCCAGCCAAGTCCTCTCCACTGGTCCATGAGTTTACAGGACACAGAAATGAGGTTCCTGTGGAAAGAACAGCACGTTCAGAAGTACTAGAGCTGGTGTGAAGATGTAAGACAACACTTCTGGTCCCCTTTTTTTCCATTCAGTTTAACGCTCCAGATCAGGTGTCTCCTCATTTTGCTGAGCGCTACATAATTGCCTAGAAATGTTTATTGAGATGGAAAAGACTCTGCTAGGCTAATTGAGACAGGAGAGAGGAATAGCAGAAACCTGAGCAAGGCTGTCAGTGCATGTGCTTGTCTTTTGTGTGTTCGTGCTGTAGAAATGTGCTTCTATACATCCTCAGCCATGCCAAAACGGTAAGAAATTGCAGATGGTAATCTTAAAATAGACTGACACCCTAGTTTCTCTATTTCCTTAGAAGCCATTTCAGGCCTCCTCTTATTTCACACTTAGGTTTCACGAGAAAACCACAGCAGTGATATCTGTTCTCAATTAGAAAGGAAAGATAAGATGGGAAGATATGTCTCCGTATTGCAAATAGTGCCCCCACTCTCATGTGTTCACTCAGGTTTGATGACGGTGGAGTGGCTGGCCGCCCAGTGTGTCCTCATGTCTGTGTCACCTTCTGGTTCTTCCTTGTAGTCATGCTGTTTTAGCTAGTCTGCCTGAGTTTCTGCTTGCTCACTGCACAACAGACCGAACTCTCTGTATTCTCTTCTCTACCTGCTGTCTTCATTTCCCATTTGGATGAGCTAATGCTGAGGCACCAAGAGATACCAATAATCCCGGTATCCAACTCCTCCTCCTCCTCCTCCCTAACCTGCCTGATCCACTCTGATCCTCCCTATATCTTCTTGGAGTCTCATCTGCTGAGCATCACTGCTAATGAAAATGGGCTCATATGGACAGAACACCATAATGGACAGATGTAGAAACCATGAATCTTGTGGGACTATGACCGATATAAACAGTCACTGGATGGCACTGGATAAGAAGTTTTTATTACTCCATCAGTCAATCAATGTCCATCAATGAACAGTTGACAAATTCTGAACTTCTGAATTTTGGTTACTTGCACTGCTTTTTATAGCACTTTTTTTATATAGCCTTTTTTATATATAATCATTTAGAATTGCACCATCCGTGTCACCCACACACGAATGGGTTCCCTTTTGAGTCTCAGCATTTCTCAACCTCTGAGGTTTCTTCCTCTTGACATTTCAGGGAGTTTTTCCTTGCTATTGTTGCCACTGGCTTGCTCATCAGGGATAAAATGTATATAAATGTATAATCCAATCCTATATTTCTGGAAACCTGCTTTGGGACAATGTCCATTGTTAAAAGCACTATACAAATAAAATGTTATTGAATTGAATTATTTCCATTTCAGGAATCTGCCAAAAAGTCTACTGAAACTTACAGAGTTTATGTTATTGTCCTGTATTGAACTCACCATCAAAACAGTGGACCTGTAGCACCATATTGGCTTTCTTTCTGTTGGCAGTCCACTCCAGCAAGGACAGCGGGTACGTCCTTGCTGTCTCTGGTCCGTAAAGAGACTTCTGCATGGCCTGGATCAGCTTATGTTGGCAAACTGCCTTATAGCTATTATAGGCATTGTCTGACACAAACCTGTAGAAGACCACATTATATAGACTAATATAGTATACACATGATGTGTGCAGTCATATAAAGGAATGTACATGTAAGAGGTTCATGTCTTACTTCAGAAGGTATTTCTCTAATTTGGCTGAAGGCGGAAATGCACTGAGGCAGCCGAGCAGCAGCAGCCAGCCCCTTTCTGCGTTATCTGGGTTGCTGTTCCTCCACACTTGATTGGCAATTTGACACAGAATTTCATCTCGTAAGCCAGGATTGGAAAGCCCTTTCTGGATGATGTAGTTTCCAAGTAAATTCTCTTGGGCTCCGTTCAAATGTGGGTCACCCATAAATCTCAAAATCTGCAAAGACATTGTGTATTTTTAATCATTTTCTCAGGCAGAAGGAAGGCATGATATACACTGAGGTGCCAGAAAAACTGGTCCAGACAAGCCTTTGCAAAATACATAGCCTGGTGCTGGCTCCATAATGGTATGTGGTTTGCATGGGACCCTCACGAGTTCACATCCTGCATGTATTCTGATGGGTTTGAGCTCCTCTAATAGGACAATGTGCCAACACACATCTCTAGAGACACCAAATTATGGTTAGTAGAACTCTTATCTGTTTTGCCGTTTGGGGTTTTGCCGTTCCCACCTAAGTGCTTCACAGATCTCACATTATCGATCACATCTGGGATGCCATGCACTGCTGGAAGTCAGACAGAAATCCTGCACCTCGGAATACAACAGAATTGTGGACCGTTCTGTTTATTGTTCATTGTCTACAGAATAGAGTCCATACCACGAGTGGGACCTACCAAGTATTAGACTGGTATACCAGTGTTTTTGGCACTTCAGTGTAGATACAACAGTACAGGGTGAAAATGTGTGACGTTTATACCATGATGAAAACATCAAGAGCTTCATGTGTAAGATCATCATCCAAATGAGTCAAAGGTGTCTTCAAGGGTGAGGTCAACATTCCAAATAATGGTTCCTGTAAAGCAAAGTCAAATCGTCACAGGCGTCTTTTTTATTTATTTTTTTTTGTAGATGTTAACATGAAGGAATCTGGATGCATAACATACTCTGAAATGAAGCTGGATGAATATAGACATGGGATAGTTGTTGATGTCAAGGGGGAGCGTGAGCTGGGATTCCACCTGAATTGTTGGAGCCTGTACAAGAGCTAAGCAATCAGAATGAAGCTCTCTACCTCCTGTCAAAAAAAAGATAGACAAGGCGCAGTAATAATTATATGCAATAAAACATTAATCTGTAAAACGCTTCAGAGTGACACTTGGTTACGGGCGGTGATGTCTTATTAACTTTTGCATCAGGGTAAGAGCACCAGCAGTGCAAATGTACCTGCAACAGCTTGCAGTAATCCTCCAAGTTCTGCTGGAATGACCAAGTGCGTGACATTGATGACTTCCCGTTTTGCTAACTCCTACAAGTTCCAGGTACATGTTTTCAAACAAAGAACAACTAATACATTGTAGCAAAAGTAAAATTCTTTTTAAGAAGTTGGGGACATAACACAAGGTCAGCCATTATACAGCAAGTACACGGTTAAGGGCCTTGCTCAAGGGCCCAACAGTGGCAGCTTGGCAATGTTGAGGCTTAAACCTTCAACCTTCTGATCAGTAACCCAGAGCCTTAACTATTAGGTCCACCACTGCCCCCTGAATGATGATTAAGTTTTGACAAACCAAACAGACAAGAAGTTGTAATTCTGACCATTTCCATCCGGATTCGCTCCTCTTCTGCCCTCCTCTTGGCTTCTAATATCATCTGCAAAGAGACGTATAAGGGCCACAATTGAGTAACTGTATGTAAAACACAGTGTGAACATCCTGACAGAGTGGAAGCCACAGCATCTGTACCTTAATGTATCTCTTTTGATTTACGTACATGTGGACCACTGAGCGGAATCTGACCAGACTCGCTCGCATTTTCATATACTGCCTCCTGTATAAATAACACACACACACACACACAGGAACGTACGAGTGTCAGAATTAAACCAGGGACAAGTCTACAGATTCCTAGTCAAGGTAATGTTAAGGGGCAGCAGTGATAATCTGTACCGTATGATGTAACCACGGCAGTGCGCCTGCAATCGAATGATTTTCATGCGAAAGCCTACATAGCGTTTCCGTACAAAGAACATTCGAGTGTAGCGTTGCAGGGTCAGAGCAGCCACATGCCTCACTCTGTCTCTCTTACTCTCCAGCATGTAATATATGTCTTCCATTAAGAACAGCTAATGCAAATATACATAAAAAGAAACGAATAATGGCAAATGAGTTCAATCAAGCCCTGAGTATTGTGTTATGGATAATACTGATCTGGATCAGAGAACCCCACCTTGGTGATGCCCACTTCAAATGCTCCTGGTCTTACAGGACAAAGTTTCCTAAGCATGATTACACAGTTTTCTCCAGTGGCAGGAGGAGACTGCTTTAAGCCCAGCAAGGATTTGTATCTAAAAGAGATGAGTAGAAAACACATTAAACAAATGTGTAAAAAATGAAAGTTATTGACCACTGTGCTTGCACACAGAAGAATTCGGCCTTTCTTATTTAACCCGTCTGTAAAGTGAAGCACACACACACACACACGTGAACACACTCACACTAGGGGGTATTGAGCACACATGCCCGGAGCAGTGGAGATTAGGATTAGATTGCTTAAGGGCACTTCAGTCATGCCTCGTAGAAAGCTGGATATAGCTGCATTAATAATTATAACGTGATCAGGGATTTGAATAGAATGGTTCAAAAAAAATTAATTTTTCTACTGATTGGTTCACCAATAATGCCACAGCCATCCTATCAGGCCCTATAAAGACGTGGCTGCGGTTTAACTCTATTGCCCTAATCACCCCCTGATATTGTCTGAGACCTGGACCGCTGGCTTTACGTGTCTCTGAGGAAGCCAGCCATTTTTGGTAGCTGTCATATGACGGAGGGATCAGTAGGAGTTGGACATGTCTAATTTAGGGATAAAATCAGGAAAAAGCCAAAATTATAATGATAATAATAATTATAATATAATAATAATAATAATAATAATAATAATAATTATAATAATAATAATAATAATAATTATAATAATAATAATAATAATAATAATAATAATAATAATAATAATAATTGGTAGTGGTCGAAAATGGGAGCTACATGCTGCCTCCTGCTGTTCAGGGGAGGATGATTAATGACACGATTGTCAAAGCAAATCATTCAAATTCAGTAAATGTCTGCAAAACTGTAAGTATACATGATGCTTCCCACATAGAACAGCTGACACAAAATCACTGTATCCCTTTGTAATTCTTTGGAAGCTTTTTTGAGATGTAGATCGGATAAAAAAATTCTGCTGAAACCTGCATACACATATGTTAATGATATGGTATACAGTATATTACTTAATGCTGTCAACTCTCAAAAGTCTATTATTGGCTACTGTATGGTAACACTATTAAGCTAATCTCATCTAATTTAATAGAAAGTAGTATACATTGCCGTGCCAGACAAACTGGTACAGACGAGCCCATGCAAAATACCTAGGTTTGTGGTGGCTTTATAAACTGGGATCCCTGGTAAAACTACGTCTCTAACAGGTGACCGCTACGTGTACCTTCTGTCTGACACATGTATATGTCCTGCATTCATTCTGATGAGTGTGTGACAGGACAATGCACTGCCACACATGTCTAGAGATGCCAAATTATGGTTAGAGGAACACGCTTCTGAGTTCTGGGTTTTGCCGTTCGCACCTGAGTCACCAGATCTTAACATTATGGAACACAATACGTGTAACTGTTGAACACAAAAATAGAAAAAAGGGCCATTCTGAATTGCGGACCCTTCTGCAGGAAGTATGTTGCCTACAGAATATTTCAGCAAGCTTGTGAAGACCACGCCTTGTGGATGACCTATTAAACTAGTGCACCATTTATCCTGGCACTTCATTATGTTTGAAGCTGTGTCATTATCAGTAGTCTTTCTTAGGCTAGTATGCATGTGTGTGTGTGTGTGTGTGAGAGAGAGAGAGAGAGAGAGAGAGAAAGAGAGAGAGAGAACTGAAGGTATGTTTAGTGTGATACTGTTTAACCACAGCCACCCAGACCCTTACCTAAAAAGGAAGACATCAAATGGTATTCTGATAGGATAACCCTGTCTCCTGATACGGATAGTATCCAATATCCCAGAGTAACGAAGCTGAGTGCTGACGAGGTCCATGTCAAACACTCCAGGCTCCTACAGGTAACACAGCCTCTTAGTACAACACCTCCCCAGACGGTCAGTCCACTGCTGAACACTTGAGCTTCCTATACCATGTCCTTATACCTTACCTTGTTATGGTTTGGCTTTATGCAGCGCACAAAGAATGGGTTGCATCTGGCACCAAATAAACAAAATGACAGGTTTAGTTTAGATAAAAAAAGCAGCAGTTTCTTTTCATGCTTATGCTATGCATGGTCTAACCTCTCCATCTTATCCACAAGCTCCAAAAGAGAAAGCTGGAACTTGGCAGCGACTGTGGATGCCTGGTATCTGCGTGTAACCGTGCTGTTCTTTTTGACATGAGCCTTCTGTTGACTGATAGTTTCTGAATAGCTGGTAAACAGATGAGCAACCATCTAGAACAAGAGAAACACAACCTTAAACTCCAGGTCACCAAATCCAGAGAAGATGCCAGGTAATGCCTGTATAATGTTACCTTATTTTTACTTTGCATGAAAAGATCGAGCACCTCCCGGCGAACCTGATCATAATTTTTGTCCAAAAATTTATGGACCTGTTAAAAATCAGATACAGGTAACTGTATACAGTAATTACAGACCTTTTAAATATTTCCCTAAAAAATACACTAAAGTGCCAGAAATACATAGGCTGGTGGTGGCTCCATATTGGTGTGGGCTTGTTCCTGGTCTACAAACGTCTTTGACAGATGAAAACTATGTGGGTCTCCGTTCTGATGAGTTACACTTGCATTCATTATGTCTTGCATTCATTCTGATGGGTTTGGCATCTACCAACAGACCAATGTGCCACCACACATGCCTAGAGACACCAAATAATGGTTAGAGGAACACGCGTTTGAGTTTGGGGTTTTGCCATTTCACCAGATCTCAACATTATTGAACACATCTGGGATGCCATACAACACGCTGTGGAACACAGAAATCCTACAACTCAGAATACAACAGAATTGTGGAGTGTTCTGCAGGAAGTTTGGTGTTCAATCCCTACAGAATACTTTATCAAATATACCTCAATCAGTAGATGTCAAGGATGGAGATAGACAGAGCCTCATTCATTGGGTAAACCAAAGTATTGATATGGTCAGTTAACTAGTTAAAAAAGAGGGAATACTGGACTTGGCAACTGCATCTCTGGATTTTTTGGACAACAATTGCATCATACTATACCAGCTTTGCCCAGTATCTCAGATGTGTTCAATAGCATTGAGATTGTGACTTATAGGAATGGCAAAACCCCAAACTCAGCGTTCAGTGTTCCTCTAACCATAATTTGGCATCTGTAGACATCTGTACCAGTTTTTATGGCACTTTTGTGTAAATGGTGATATAAAATTAACTGTACCTGATAGGTGACCTTTCCAGCGTAATGTTTAATGGCAAATTCAGGAAGAGGCATTTTTGGCTTGAAATACAGTGGGTTGTGGCCATGATGATAGTGACATTTCTGAAGGAAGGTGTGGTCTGTAGCCTAAAGATAAAATACTTCAATCACAGTGTAAAGAACGTAAGCACAAAAACCTGGAGAGAGATAAATCACCACCAACACACCTGTGGAAAACCACTCTGGTCATCCAAGATCCTAAGTATCCCATGGGGCTTAGCCGAAATGAGGTCAATGCAGGTCTGATTGTCATTATAATACACTTCATCCCAGGGAATTTCCTCTCTTCTGTATTCCTCCTTAAATATCAAAAGTCTCTGATTTATTCAGATGCATTTTGAAGTGTGTATAGTCATTGTGCTCTGAGGATTAGAACGAACTGAAAAGGCTTACTTGCTCTTCCCTGAAAATGACCCGATTGAAAAAGAACTGTAGGTACTCATTTGCATAGTTTATGCAAAGCTGTTCAAAGCTGTTGAAAGTAAGGTCCTATAAAGCACAAAGGGTTTGGTTTATCCACTAATTGTCTTTTAATCACCATATAGGACACCTTTAAAAAAATGAAACTTCAGTGCAGTACCTCAAATCCGTAGATGTCGAGGATGGAGATAGACAGTGCCTCATTCATTGGGTAAACCAAAGTATTGATTCGGTCAGTTAACCAGTTAAAAAGGAGGGAGTACAGGATCTTGGCAACTGCATCTCTGGATTTTTTGGGGGAAAAAATGCATCATAATTATTGTAAAAAAAAAAAAAATAGGGATAAAATGCATTTTCATGGCTTACCTGGCATCAACTGCACTCTCGACTGATAGAGGGGTATAGATCTTCTCTCTTAGCGTCTCCTATAGGTAAATACATTTCAGTATCAAGGACAAATATGTCCATGTATTTACAGAAATATTGTTTTTCATAGACAAGAGATTCTAATTAGAATCTGGCAAGTCTGCATTATGCAATGATAAATAATGGTCTGAATAGATTATTTCATATAGACAATGTCCAGACACTGTGGTCATTGATAAAAAATAGATCTGAGCAAGGCAGACTAGGACAACATTCATGTCATTATATGGTGCGAATACAACCTGGATGGACTACCAGATGGACTCTTTTACAGAGCAGACACGCTTTCACAAGTTACCAAGGCCAATTCATCTTTAGTAAGGAAAACGGACAGCCTGGTACAAGCCCAAGCGGACACAAAGAGAACATGCAAAACTGTAACCCGGACCGTAACCTGAGCTCAGGACCAAACTGGGCACCCTGGAGCTGTGAGGCATCAACACGACCCATTATGTCACTCACCTCCTATAACATCACTGTGCTGACACAGCTGATGATGGATTGTTATCTGAAAGCATCCTGTTTAGCTAGAAACTTTGTGTAACTTTTAACTTTCAACTTCATACACTGGTCAGTTCTGGTTCCTCCTGCTCCAAGACCTGCCTGATCCAGCCTGACGCCCACTCCCCATATCTTCTACTGACCCAATATAGACAGCCTACAGAACACCATAATGGACAAATGTAGATTCTATAAATCAGATTACAGACTTATAATCATAATTATTTCTCTAGTTACTTGTATTTTTATTTATAATATGCACTTTTTATTTTTATTTTATTTATTTATGCACAACCCGTGACACCCAGATGAGAATGGGTTCCCTTATGAGTCTGGTTCATCTCAATGTTTCTTCTTAGGCAGTTTTCCTTCCCGAATTCACCACAGGCTTCTTATCAGGGATAACAGTTCTATAAATGTATAACCTGTTCTGGAAAGTTGCTTTGGGACAATGTCCATTGTTCAAAGCGCTGTACAAATAAAAATGAATTGAGTTGAATTTAATTTAATTGGAACACCTGCTTATTTTATTCCTAATAAAAAGGTTGCTAAGTATATAATGACCTAGTGCTGCCCAAATGCAAAATAGAAGAGGTCGGTGTAATATAGAGTCAGGAAGACTGATAAAACCAGAAGAAGTTTAAGTGGAACTTGGTGAAAGGGTAAGTTAAAGTGTGCAAAATAACCCCATGACAATAAACTGTACCAAATAAACACATACAAAACTATAGACTCTACACACATATATCCTACCGTCACTTTGTAAGTGATTGATTTCTGCAGGGCCTCTGGAGAAATCTGTAAGAGTTCTGCCACCACTCTGATCTCCTGAGCACTCACCACCGACACCATCTCCCGAGAGTCTGTCTGTGTGTTGACAGACATGCACACACTCTTATCATATAGGTATTTGTCACCAAAAAGGGTACCTTTTGTGATAGCAGGTCAACGTGTGACAATATACTGTCAATATACTGTTTACCAACCTCATATCTCTCGAAAAAAACATTTCCCAGGTGGAGAATAGATGACAGGATCCTGAAGATGCCATTCTGATCTTCAGGGTTGAAGTGAAGGATTTCCATGGCACTGAGAAGCCTGCGGAAGTCCTCCCCATCACTCTTACCAGTGATCTCACAGTTCCCACCCTGACCAGCAAAAGAAGATAGATACCCCGTCTGCATGGTTAAGTCATTTATTTATATTTATTTATTCATTCATTGTGTCAGGATGGCCGAGCGGTCTAAGGTGCCAGACTCAAGGCTCAATGCCTTCCAGCCAGCTGAGTGTTCTGGTCTCCCTATGGAGGTGTAGGTTCAAATCCCACTTCTGACAAATGTTTATGTCTTACATTTAAAACAGAAACAGACTGATCGATGAAATTAGTCAATATTATATATAAAATAATATATAGAAAAATATATAATATTACACTGCATGTTAAAACCACTGACAGATCATGTAAAAAATATTGATTTTCTTGTTAGAGTGGCAGTTGTCAAAGGGTGGGATATAACAGTCAGTTTTACTGTGAGCAATCACTTTTAGAAGTTGATGGGCGAATGTAAGGATCTAAATGACTGTAACAAGGACCAAACTAATGTCTAGATGTCAGAGCATCTCCAAAACAATAGGTTTTGTATCCCTATATGCACTGATAAGTACAGAGTAAAAGTGGTTCTAAGATGGACAACTGGTGAACCAGTGACTTGGTGAGAGATGCACAAGGCTTACTGATGTGCATGAGAGGTGAAGAGGTAGCCTGTCTAGTCTGATCCAACAGAAGATCCACATGAGGATCTGTTGCCAACATCATGGTACCAGATACCACAGAACACCTTTAGAGGTCTTGTGGAGTCCATGGGTCAACAGGTCAGAGCTGTTTTGGTGTCTACTTTGGCAGGAGGTCTTAATGTCATGACTGGTGTGTGTATTTTTACATAACATAACGCATACTATAAAAGACTTATCATTAATATAGTAAATCACATACATTAAGCACAATACAATATAATGCAATGTAATGTAATGATTGCACACTAAAGGCAATTGTTTATATAGTTTTATGCAAATGCACATAATTACGTAAAAGGTATAATATTTGTTCTTATGCATTAATCATTCAGACTGCCGAGCATTTATGATCATCTTAGACTAAACTCACCTGATTGAGGTAATAGTAGGTCTCTGCCCCTTGGAGGTATAACGACTGTTTTTGCTGTGAAGGAAGGCCTGCAAGCATCTCATAAAAAATGTGGTAGTTTCTTTCATCTTTGGCCTAGAAGTAAAAGTACACATAGCACAGAAATATAAAATATGTCAGCTAAGTTTGGAAAGCCAAGCATGTAACCAAAACTGCACGTTTAGAATAACAGAACTGCAAAAGTCACCTGAAATACAATCCGTGATTTTTCAAGTAGATACTGTGAGGTTATGGCACCACTAATTACACCCCTGATTAAAAAACAAAATTAATATTGTATTAAAAATAATTGATTATAATGATGATTCATTAACATTAATAAAGTCTTATTATTATAGACAATATTAAAATAAAGAGATGGTGCCTATATAGATAATATTTGGCTCTGTTTAAGTTCAAACATGCAGACTTTCAGGGATGTTTTTTTTTTTATCACACTCACTCATCCAAAAATATCTCGATGTATTTCCCAAATCGACTTGAGTTATCATTCCTGACAGTTTTGGCATTTCCAAATGACTCTAGAAGTGGAGCAGCTTCAAGAATCTGTAGACGTAAACATAGGAAGTTATGTGAACCATAATAAGACAGTTTAAAAGATGTCAATCATCTCTTCATCACTATCCCTCTATAAATAATCTATATCGCCAAAGGATTGTGGAAACCTGACCATCAGACCTATAGGTGCTTTTGAATATTACATTCCAGATTTAGTCCGCTTTTGCTTCCACTCCTCTGGGAAGGCTTTCCACTAGATTTTGAAGCATGGCTTTGTTCAGTCAGTGGCCCAGTTAATCAAACTATGTCTTCATAAAGCTTGCGTTGTGAACAGAGGTCTCACAGTTCCACTAAAGGTAAATTATAATACAGAAATTTTTGGGTGGCAGCCATAAGCTTGTGGTTAAGGAACCAGCCTTGTGACCCGAAGGTTCCATCTCTGCACCCGACAACACTCTACTGAAGTGCCCTTGAGCAAGGCACTAAACTCAACTGCCCCCCAGGTGCCATGGATGTGGTGTGATGGGTGTGATGGTCAGGTGTCTACAGAGATTGAAGCTTGATACAAGATGTTTATATACGATCATCATTTGTGACCTTATGGTTTCATTCCCAAATTGATTCTTTTCAAACAATAGCATATCCTAAAGTGCTTTATTTCTCTTATACCACAGTATTTGCCAAGAATATTTAAATTAATTAAATGAAGACACATTGCACATTTTATACACCTGTTGTAGACCTCATTTTACAAAAAAAAAAAATACAAAGCACAGAGTCCTACAACTTCCTGGTGTCTAAAAAAAAGGTTTCACAGCTTTCACTGTGACTGTTACAAAGGCCTGACACTGGAGACTCCAACAGTACTAAATAGAATTCTCCTGACAGAAAGCTCCCCATCAACAATTAAACACACTGTTAAATTCATTAATGTGGAGCGTCCACCATACAAGGCGGTCCCTGTTACTATAGAAATGCTACAACATTTTAGAACAACCTCATTAATATAAACAGTGGTTGGTGAGGTACAGTGGTAACATCACTGGGTTCCCATGGGTTCGATTCCCAATCTGGGCAGCCAGTCTGGGCTACACCAATAAGGGTCCTTGGGCAAGACTCCTAACACTATGTTGGCCTACCTGTAATACCAATAACCCTGTAAGTCGCTCTGGATAAGAGCGTCTGCCAAATGCCGTAAATGTAAATGTATAAACCTTGTACTCTGCACTACTTTCAGTGCTTCTGTTAAAAAAAAAATATAATCAACACCTACTAGCCAACAGAAACAAGTCTTCAGCAGTGCTGTGGTATAAATGAAAATTACAAACACTCCATAAAGCACACAACTGCAAACATCACACTCTATGAAGGATATTTTTCAGGGTGCAAACATCCAACGACAAGCAACATAAATACCTCAATCTGTTTCGGAGCATGTGACAGGAAAACAAAAAAACAGAACAGATGTGTTAGAGATACATACATATAAGATACAAATCTGAAAAATGACACATTACAGAAGTACTTTAGCAGGTTTAGTCATACCTGCTGTGTAATGTTGCGCTTGTGTTGTATAGCAGCCAAATAGCGCAGCACCAACTTTGTGGCCTCGGTCTTACCAGAGCCACTTTCCCCACTGAAAGATAATAATCACATTCCTAAATCCCTAATTATCTGTTTAGCACCACCATTAGGTAAACTGGCCCAGACACCTGGCATGTAATAAAGCGATTTCCACCTCCTTTACTTTGCATTTAAGTAATGAGCACGGTGTCTGGTTAGACAGACGTGAAATCAAATGCTAAAATGCGTGTGTCATGCCAGCTTCCCTAAGACGGCACTGGGTACATTTCAGAGACATGATCCGTAGGTTCAGTCCTAGCCCAGACACTCGGAGTCTTTTATTACAAGTATCTTCTTCAGAGAGAGGATCAAAATGTTCCAGATGATCAGTTGTGTCAAACACAATTGACTCTGGTTCTGCTTCAAAATCTGGCTTATGTAGTTAAAAAATTTTTTTTTTTTTATTTTAGACTAAATGCCTCTAAATAGTGACTATAACAAATTATTCTACAATATCATATTCAATGTAATTTAACAGTACCTGATAATAATGCACTGGTTCTGTTTGGCATCCATCATTTTTGCGTAAGCAGCATTTGCTATAG
Source organism: Duopalatinus emarginatus (assembly GCA_028565595.1). Taxonomy (NCBI): domain Eukaryota; kingdom Metazoa; phylum Chordata; class Actinopteri; order Siluriformes; family Pimelodidae; genus Duopalatinus; species Duopalatinus emarginatus. The sequence goes on along the minus strand of JAOVVF010000029.1, from coordinate 13,205,968 downwards.
CAAATAAATGCCTGAAAAGAAAATATTTCAGATGTAAATCTAACCAACTCTCGTCTTCGTGCAAGATAGAAAGAAGAAAGGAGACACTGAGTGCTTACGGAGGATTTTCTCCAAGGGCATGTCCTTTGTGTTGAAGCACCATGTCTGTCCCATAAATATTGTACATCTTGTATGGATTTACAGCTACCAAAATACTTCCAATGTATGTCTTGAGAGGGAATACAATTTCACATATCATTACGTGTAAGAAAAAATAAAAATCACATAAAAATATTCGCAAACCAAAGCACACTAAAGTGCCAAAACACTGGTACAGACGAGCCTTTGCAAGATACATAGACTGGTGGTGGCTTTGTAATGGTAAGGATTTTTATTTAGCTGGCATTCCACAGGACCCCTGGTACATCTACAAATGTCTCTGACAGATGAACTCTACAGTATGTGTGCCTTATTTCCTGACTTGTTCATGTCCTACATTCATTCTGATTGTTTTGGCATCTTACAACACAACATTAGGCTACCACACACGTCTAAAGACACCAAATTATGGTTAGAGGAACAATCATCTGAGTTTTGCCACCTAAGTCACCAGATCTCAACGTTATTGAAAACATCTGGGATGCCATGCAATATGGACTCTTGGACCGTTCTACAGGAAGTATGGTGTTTACTGCCTACAGAATATTTCTTCAAGTTCATGGAGTCTATGGAACATGGGGGACCAAGTATTAGACTGCTGTACCAGTTTTTCTGCCATTTTAATGAACATAATCACAAAAAAATATGCTGAAGCTACGATTTCTGGGAAGGTGTTGAAGATCTACTTACGTAAATCAGTTCTCGTTCAAACCTTTTTTTAAGGTTGAGTAAAACAGCAGCTTCGTGAAGTTCCCTGGACAAAAAGGGAGTTTTATTTTCAGTACATGATACATGTTACCTATATAAGGACCAAAAAGTCAACAAACTTGTTTAATATAAATAAAAATTAAGAAGTTTACTCAAGTTGTATCATGTCCTCAATCCCGTCCTCCTCAGCTCGCTCTCGGTACAACATTGTGGGCAGACTTCGGATAGAGTACATCTACATGGAATACATATACTCAGATAAATCAGAGAAATATGAACTGCAGCTAAATGTATAAAAGAGGTGTAGTAACTATGATGCATTGCTTATTTCTTGTCCTGGGGAAATGCAAAACTGCAGAGAAACACCACAACTATCCAGTGCTGTGGCCCTTCAGGACATGGAAAAGAGTATTACTATAGAATATTATTATAAATTGTATGACATTGTACCACGTTCTGTAAATGTGCCTGACTTCACAGTGTCATGTAAAAACTTATGGCACAGACCGAATCTACTGTGTCCTTTGTTTTAGTGCAAAATAAGAAAAGATCATGAACCCTAGTCTGAAAAGTGACTAATCGCCAGCTAGATAAAATTTCCTGATGTATGTCTAAACTTTTAGGTTTGTACCTTATCATACCAGGGCCCTTGAGGTTCACCTTCCCTGTCTGGTAACCACTCAGGCTCAGAAACATCAGCATCTTGCCCAGGATACACGGGGACGACAAAATCCACCAGTTCTTCATCCCTGTACATGGACCATTTTATGAGGTTCTGCACAGTATGGTGTGGAAGGACTCTTTCTGAGGACCAAACATCATCTGGCTTATGAGCATCTATTGTTTGGGCTTGTGCCCAATGTTCACCAGGTTGACCCTGGACCTGAGGTGTCACCACTGCATACCTTGGATCATCTGGAGATCTTCTTAAAGTTGTAGGCAACTTATAGGTGGCTTTGTGTAAATTAATGTTCTTCAGAGCACTTCCCAGAAATGGCGATGAAGGCTGAGCACTTTCGGCTGTTTTACCCCTGGTAGTAATTGTTCCATCAGGCAGTCTGTAGGAAGCTTTACGGAGATTTTGGTTCTGAAGTGCGCTAGACAGCACTGACGTTTGTTCTTTTTTGTTGGGCTTTGCGAATAGGCCAGAGGTACTCGGAAGTCTAACATTACGAATATTTGCGTTTTGCAAAGCACTTGACAGATGGGAAGAAATGTTTGGTTTTGAATCCTGTCCTGAGCTCTTGTTTAAAATTGTTCCATCCGGTAGCCTGTAGGTAGCTGTACGGAGGTTAGCGTTCTGAAGTGCACTCGAAAGTAGAGGGGAGGTGGACTGTTCGGCCTTCTGCTCCCGAGAAAGGAGAGTTCCACCTGGCAATTTATAAGTAGCTTTACGAAGATTTGCATTTTGTAGAGCATTTCCTAGATATGGTGAAAATTGTTTCGTTTCAGTTACTTGTTCCGAGCCTCGGGACAAAATAGATTCAGGAAATCTGAAAGAAGCTTTTTTGACGTTGGCATTCTGAAGAGCGCTAGATAATAAGGAAGAAGATGAAGCTGGTTGTTCTACCTCAATTCTTGATCTAATTGTTCCATCTGGCAACCTGAATGTTGCTTTACGGAGATGTGGATTTTGTAGAGCGTTTGCCAATGCTGATGGTGCTGCGTCCTCTTTTTGGGTCTCCGAGTTCCTAGATAACCCCATTGCCCCGTGAGGTAATCGAAAAGAAGCACCCTGAAGATTCTGATTCTTTAATGCACTTGATAAAAGGAAAGAATGTCCTTGCGCCTGGACGATAGGTGTAGGGCTTCTCTGTAGTGGAGACATGTATGAAGCATTGCGCAGACCAGGGTTCTGTATGGCACTGGCCAACAAAGATGGTGAGAATTTTTGCTGAGAGTTTTGTAAAGCATTTGCCAGACCTGGGGAGGTATGAACTGAGACTTGCTGTGTGACCACTGGATGCGAGGCTGCAACTCTTTGTAAAGAGGAGCTGAGTGAAGAATTACGAAGATATGGATTTTGGAGTGCGCTACTTAGCATTTGAGAACTTAACATGGGAGAAGCTTGAACATTTGGAGGTATTACTACTGATTGAGGAGATGCAGCTCGCTGTATTATGGGGTTATAAGAAGACTGAATTGCACTCTGATTGATGTGTGCCATTAGTGGAGAACGTGCAGGATTAAAGCCTTTAAGTGGTGAAGCAGTGGCGAGATTTGGATTCTGTAAACCATTTGTTAAGAGAATAGAAGGACCCTGCTCAATTGTTTGGCCAAATGATATTACCTCTTGAGGCTGAGCAACAGGAATATTGTTCATGACTTGGCTGTGCAAAGGATTTGTTATTATAGGAGAAGAAAGATTCCCAAGTGGTAGAGAGTGCACAGGTACTGGTGTGCCAGGTCTCATTGGGAGGAGGGGTGAGGCTGGTCTCAGTGGGATGTGGGGTGAGGCCGGCCTCAGTGGGATATGGGGTGAGGCTGGTCTTGCTGGGATATGAGGTGAGCCTGGTCTTACTGGTAGCTGAGGTGATCCAGGTCTTGCTGTTAGGTGAGGTGAACCAGGTCTTGCTGTTAGATGAGGTGAACCTGGTCTCATTATTACCTGATTTGGTGCATTCCTCAGGGGTGGTTGTGGTAATAATGATCCTGATCCATTCATTGAAACTTGCTGAGGATAATGTGCTTCACCATTCATTACAATAGGTTGGCTTGCCCCCCTTAATGACTGCCTTAGAGGAACAGGATTTATTGGTACTCTTACAACAGGGCGACCTCTCCCAACAGGTCTATGAAAACCTCTCTGGGGATTTGGAGTTCCCGGTGGGAAAAATCTTTTCGGATTTTGGAACGCCGTCGGTCTAGAACCTTGTCTTGTTAACATAACAGGTGATGAGGGTGTACTTTGATGCATAGGTCCTGAACCTATTCCTCCATTCTGAATGGAAGTCCTGAATGGAGGTACGTTTTGTGTTAGAGGACGTTGCTGGTGGCTTCTTCGTTGCAAAAGTGGATTGACAGGGGATGGTTTAACAGTACCCATTGGTACTTTATTTCGACCAAATCCTCTAAATCTTCGTGTAGATGGATGGGTAGACAGACTCTGTGTATCGTGCTGGATTCTACTAGAAAATCTTGATGGTGTAGGGGAGAGAGGTCGCTGAGATACACTGGCAGAAGAGGATATTGGTCTTGGTGAACCTGTTCTTTGGATCGGAGGTGATCCTGGTGGATAATGTTGTGCTTGTTGATCCATTTTTGGAGATAGAGGAGCACTTGTTCTTCTTAAAGATGGTTGTGAAGAACAAGCAATTGATCTTGATGATATAAATGAGTCATGCCTTTTTCCACCAATAGGTCTGAAGGGGCTTGAAGGTGCACTTTGCCTAACATTCATTCTTGGAGATGATGGAGGGCTTTTTCTTCGTAATGAGCCTCGCAATGAGGTTAATGGACTCGCTCCTTCAACAACATGAGGTGATTGTCCTCTAGAAGACAAAGGTCTTCTCTGGAGGAAGGGAGACATTCCCTTTGAAGTGGCAGCAGGTGATGGTCCTCGTCTTGACAAGTGTGGAGAAGACGGGGGCGTAAATCGTCTTTTTTGAACAGGCGATAGTGGTCTTTGTGGATTGGTATTCCATGACTGACTCGATACTCTTTGTTGTCTTGGTGAAAATCTTGGGCTCATTTCCTGTGGTTGCATGTCATACCTTTGGTGGGAAAGAAGGCTACCTCGACCCGGTAAAATCTTACCTCGCCTCATAGAAAGCTGTGGAGAGAGACGAGGACTTCTGTGTCTTAGTGGTGTTTGCTGCATAGTCTCAAATGGAAACTCAGGTCTCTGAAACATAGGGTCTGGATAGATGAACGGGGGGGCTGCTTGATCAACAAAGCTTGGGTCAAATCTCCTTGAAGATAAAACTGGAGATGCTGGTGTTGATAGTGGCATGTGTCCCACAGTTCCAAAAGAGTGTCTACTTGGAGTGGGTGACATTTGAATAGGAGGAGGAAAAGGATGTCTTGCTTGAAGTAATGGGGAGGATGGCATTTGAGGTGAATGGACCAAAATAGGACTTCCACCAGGTAATAAAGGAAATGCTGTTGGTATCTGTTGGACCAAAACAGGACTGCCACCTGTTGTTGCTGGAAATGCTGTTGGTATCTGCTGGACCAAAAAGGGATTTCCACCAGGTGCTGCAGGAAATGCTGTTGGTGTTTGCTGGACCAAAACTGGACTGGAACCGGTTGCTGCAGGAAATGCTGTTGGTGTTTGTTGGCTTAGCATAACAGTTGCTGTGGAAGATGGTTGTGGAATATCTATCATTTGTTGTGCAAGGTGTTGAGTTAACCCCATTGATTGAGGAAAAATATGAGGGTTTTCATGTTGGACATCAGGCATCACTTCTAAATCATTTAGAGCAATATGTGGAGATGGTGGATTTACAATGTCAAGTTTTTCTTTTCCAAACAGCTTGACTTGTGGCCTCGGGAGCCGAAACTGATCTGCAGTCATTGCATTTTCCATTGCTAGATGTGCATTTTCATTAGCATAAGGTTCGGATGGCTCTGTTTGTTCCATTATATCCCCCATTAGGTAAGTGTATGGCTGATTAACCCCTAAAAGAGGATCTAGATAAATTGCTGTATTTTCTCCTGTATAGCTGTACGGATTTTGAGTGTATGGATTTGGGTAATTTGCATACATCATATAAGTATCTGGGACCCAGTCTTGGCTTCCATAAAAATTTTGCAGCTCACCATAGTAATCAAACTGCTCTGGGTAAACACCATAATTGTAGTATTCCACATCATTTCCATAGTAGTCATATTCCTCTTCAACTGGATACTCAGGTTCATGATAATATTCAATGCCACTATCAAAATAACCATATTCATCCATTCTCTGCTGTCTGGGATCATAGTAGTCTATTCCGGTATCATAATAGTCATATGGTCTTTCGTCATATTGGTCAAGGTAGTCTTCAACATAATAACCATATTCATCTGCATAAAGGGGGTCATAGTATTCACTCTCTTCTCCATAGTAATCATACTCATCTTCAGGATAAGAATAATACTCTTCATCATGGCAGTCATAAGGATGTGGTCTTTTAAATCGTCCATGACCATATTCACTTTGATCCAGATATCGCCCTTGTGGGCTGTTTCTTGCGTAGCTTGTGTAGTCATCTTCGCCGTAGCTAAATTCTGCCTCATCATATGCATATGCTTCATTCTCATAATCATATCTATCTACGTTCGATTTGCGATGACGAACCGAACGGCTTAGTCTTCCCCGAGATGTTTTAGATGATATGAATTTACTAATCAGCCAATTAGTCGCTCCTGAAAGCTTTCCCAAAGCCAGTGCTTTACCTTTGAATTTTACAGGTCCAGCAGGCTTTTTGCCAAGAAACCCTTTCAGTTTGCCCCCAAGCCCAGAAGTTGCAGATGCAACCCTTTTGGATTTTTGTTTTTCAATATCAAGCAATAAAAGAGGTTTTTCGCCTTCTTTCTTCTCAACTTTATTTACTTTTCCACCAGTCAGAAAACCTGACATGAATTTAGATGTGTTCTTTAGATCTTCAGGTTTGGACTTGCTGAGTCCTGCAAGCAACTTGGATGGATTTTGGAAAGCTTTTATAGGCTCTTTTTTTTTCTTAGATAGTCGCATAAACAGTCTGGATGTAGTTTTCAGACCTCGTTTAGGCTTTGTGGCTGCAGTTTTTGCTCCTGCCTTTAATAACTCTGCATCTGAGCCATCTTCAGATTCACTGGTAGCTTGCTTTGCTTTTCCTTTCGCCTTCTTAGGATCCACTTTGCCTTTTGCAGGAGGTCCTGACGCCCCTGCCTTAGCCGGTCTTTGTCCATTTTTAGCTGCTTGTGCAGGTGCAGCTTTTTTTGGAGGCATTTTGAGCTCGTTTATGTCACTGTATCAAAAACGATGACAGAAAACTTGAATATTAACGTTAGCATTTGGGGAACGAATCCACCACAGGAAAAATCATTCTCAGACGCAAAGTTAAAAAAAAAAAAAAGACACCCTAAAATGACAAAAGTCTGCGTTTTGTAAAATGTAGTCTAGTTTTCTTTATAACAGTCCCAAATCAAGACAAGGTTTTCTTCAAAGCTGTAAAGCAGACGCATGTCTTCTTCAATGCTGCAAACATTGCACTCATTTAGCACTCTACCTTGCATGGTTATAATCCTCATTTAAGAAATCTCCAGTCCTCTTTTTCTGGTGTGCTGATTTTGGCAAAAGTTTTCCCACAGGCAAGATAACCTCTGTATTAGAATCCCTTCTGTCAGGTGCTGTAGCTCTCTGAGTCTCAGGTGAAGTTCTTGCAAGAGTCTGGAAACGTGTCTGAAAGTATGCGAGGGCTCCCTGTTATAGTTGGAAAGGGCACCTTAAATGTATCAACTACGCTCACTTAGAGTAACATTATCTCTTTGGTTCATTCCTGTATAAATTATGCAGTTCAGTGAGCTGTTACTAAACTGTCTGAGAAACATTTCCAATGAGCAGAAGAATATGGCTGGGATGCCGAGTGAAGAGAAATATCATCCAGCTTAAAAAGGTCAGTGAAAATACAAAGGAATACTAGTGTGTATTTAATTTAATACACAATATGTATATATGTGTGTGTATGTGAACTGTGTATTATGGTACTATATCCTTTTCCTGATGTCAAATACTTGTTTTATTTTATTTTATTTTATTATTTTTTTTAGCTTTTTTAATGCTTTGTATAGAAAGATGATTCGTATGCATTTGTTTCGCCATATTACAAAAAACTCATCTACCATAAGCATATGTTTTATTGCTGTATGTTTAGAAAATAAATGACATTTATGATATATACTGTATATTGTTAAATATTACAGAACAGCAATGCTATAAATGTAACCTTAAACTGTGTACATTATTTCATCTCCTATTTTTTTCAGCATGGTCAGAAAAAGAAAAGACATTATTTTGTGCTCTTGTTGGTGTATGAAATATTTTGCTGGTGTTGGTGTTTAATTTTTAGTTTAATTTTAAAAAGATTTCTATTAATTCTTAGATGATGGGTTAATATTGTAAAAGTTCATGGCACTGGGAGTAATGAATTCTTAATGGCCAGCCTGTGTTCAGCTTACTAAGAAATAATGAAATATTAATTGAAAAGCTCTAAATATATCGACAGTACTTTTTTTAACAGGTTTATTTTTTGAACATTTAAATATTAAGTATTGTGACAGTAGAACAGGTATTAAAGTATGAAGCAGCACCCATTAGCTTATCCTATTTACAGTAAATACAAAAATACATTAATATAGTATTTATATAAATATAGATTAAACATCCAGAATTTTTATGATTATTGTCTAATTTCTTTTTCACACATTTCAGCTTTTACATTCAATTTAAAACAGAGGTGAAAATCCTGAAATCATTTAGTCCAAGTATAGACTCAGCTATTTACCTCAGCCAAAAGTCAAGGTGTCGTTTTACAGTCAAGGGCTATGGGGAAGCTCTGTCTTGTATTTCACACAATAGCTCAAATGTGTGAAATTCAAACGAAACATTGATCTCTGACATACATGCATGCAGAGTCAGTTACGTACATATCTTGTTTCCATTGCACTTTTTATCGGTTGATTACTAATGTAAACAAATAAACAAATAAATAAATATTATAAATTGTTGATATATTATATAATGCTTGGTTACTTGCATTGCTTTAAACCTATTGCATTTGATCAGCCATGACATTAACCCTGCCTGCCAAAGCAACCACCAAAACAGTTCTGACCTGTCAAAATAAGGACTTCACATGACCTCTCAAGGTGCCCTGTTGTATCTGACACAAAGACAACAGCAACATATCCTTCTGTAGATCTTCTATGGGATTGGACCAGACGGGCAAGCCTTCAACTCCAAAGCATATCAGTGAACCTCAGGGGCCCATAACCCTGTCACTGGTTTACCGGTTGTCCTTCCTTGGACTACTTTTGATTTGGTACTAACCACTGCATAGTGGGAACACCTTACAAGACCTGCTGTTTTGGAGATGCTCCAACCCTGTCATCTAACCATCACAATTTGGTCTTTGTCAAAGTCACTCAGATTCTTACGTCTTCCCATTTTTCCTGCTTCCAACACATCAGCTTTGACAACTGACTGTTCCTTCGCTGCCTAATATACACACCTTGACAGATGACACTGTAATAAGATAATTAATGTTGTTTACTTCACCTGTCAGTGGTCTTGCGCTTTTAATATTAAGGCTTTTCGGTGTATAATGTACAGAATGAGCAATAATACAGCATGTCCTGTATATACAACCTTGTGGACAAGTTTCTAAATAGAGATTCCTATTTAATATATCGTCATGTTAATTATATCGTGTGGCATTAAACTTAAAGCTTGATTAGGACTGTGTGATGCTGTGTAAAATATAGAGTAATAGATGCCCAAGGTCTGCCCTACACTGTGTTGTATTGCTAAGTATATTTTCACAGACTGTTACAACCTTCCTGTTTACTGCATTAGACAACACATACAATGTTCAGACCATGATGCCAAACAAATAAATGGCCCTCACATATGTTTCTCTGGTCTCTTTAAAGATTTTAATACGAATCTATGAACTCATTTTTTTTTAAATGTCATTCAAGCCACTCATTGACCACTGTGCTTGCACACAGGAGAATTGAACCCACCCATGCAGTGAAACACACACATGGAACACACACTAGTGGGCCGTGTGCATACATAAACAGAGCAGTGGGCAACCCTATTCATGCCACCTCGGAAGCCGTTGGGGGTTAGACGCCTTGCTCAAAGGCACTTTGAGTCATCTTGTTAGTTGCAAGGATGAAACCGGTGACCTTCCAGTCAAAAGGCTGGTTCCTTAACCTTAAGCCTACAGCTGCCTAGACCTAACATGACTCTGATATCTCTCACAAACAATGGCTCGTAACCTTGATTCATGTTGGCCTTAATGATAAACAGCCTGCGTTAGACTGCTCAAATCCAAGGTAAGTACATATTAACATTTATTGGATTTAGCACACACACTCATCCTGATACATTTAGTCATTAATCGTCCAATTAAGCATTAAAGTCAAGATACTTTGAGCTAGGATACAGCCAAAAGTGAAGCCCACTGTACAATACCTAATACAAACAATTACAAGGAACATTACAGGAAATAATAGGTAGCATTTATATATTTATATATAATATATTTTTTTATCTGCCATGAAACCTGTTCTTAATATACAAGTGCCTTGTGAGCTTCAGCACTTTTCTTGCAGTAGATGGCAGCAGAGCTCTACAGTGACGTACTGGATCATCTAGTCCAGCAGTTCTCAAATTTATTTATTTTTTTTACATAGGGCCCCCTTTGTTAATAGTGATGACGCTGTTCTAAAGACAGGCAGCCCACCAAGTCACTGTGGTCGACTGTGAATTGTGACTGGCCTGCAGATATGTATTTTTACAACTTTTTAAATTTATGTTTAAAATGATATTTTTAAATTATGGATCACATTTTAAGCTATAGCCAAATAAGTTAATGATAAATGGACATAAAAAAAGAACCTCTAATGTGTTTATCCCTAGTGCCCCCAGCTGTAGGCATGGCCCCTAGTTTGAGAACTGCTGATCCAGTCAACATGACAGTGCAGGTTATAAGCCCTCAGCAGCAATGCAAACTAAAATAAAATCAACATCATGTAATGTTGGGTTTAAAAAAAAGTGTTGGCATATTTGACTGCTATAACATCAGATGTAAGATGGTTTCAAAAGCCTGTTCATGACAAGTGCTACACTGAAGATCTGACTGAAATGTATACACTAACAAATTGTTCAAATTCTTATTAGCTAAGAACAGATTCATTAAAACACAAGTTAATCCTGAATAATTCAATGAATTAACTGATAAATTAATTACTTAATTCATTCATTTATTCATTAAGTCACCAATTACATATGGCCTAAAAACTTCAAATCTAACCTAAACTCATCGTGTTTTTATTTTGGGATTTGACACGATTTTCAACATATATATAATTTCCATTATCCATCATCAATAGACAAATACAAGCTACAAAAGACAAGGACTGCATCATATAAAGATTAAAACTGATATTCTATGCAATGAAGCTATTACTGTAAAGTCCTGAAAATGTAAAAATTTAGGAACTACCATGCACCATCATTATCCAAGATCAGAGTTCATGCAAACTGGAGTTTATTTTGGCAAAAGCTACGCACATATTAGTCCCACACACCCGTCACATTGTGCCATATGGTTCCAGCATCAAATATCTAAACCTGTAGAGTGGCTCTCAGAGCAGCATCAAACCCCCCCTTACCTTCACAACACTGAATATAAAAACACTGCTCCTCACGTAATTCCAAAACAAAGTCTGTCCATTTTTATCTTCTTATTATTTACTTCTCAGGAGACCCACAAGGCCTGGGGTGGTCCTGCTTAAGAGTTTTGATAATTCCCCATGCCACACTTGTTTGCTGTGTTGTATGCCCCGAGTGCCTCCACATACATATTTAATGACGTCTATTATACTAGTTTTCACTAATGAATAGAAGCAGCAGCTCTAGGTTTCAGATAAATGAAAGGAAGATAACAGATGGCATCTTGTAAGTGTACAATTAAGCACAACACCACCTATAAAAGAGTCAAGCACTTTTTTTAAATTAGTCCAAATGAAGCTACACTTTTCATATTCATACTACATTTGTATTATTTGTAGATTAATACAACTGCTAGACTGATTGTTAATAAAATAAAGAGCCATCTTTGACCTTTTAAACTCTACAGAAACACTGATACAGACTGTCCTTTGTTACCATCATGAGGTATTTTGAAACATCAGCCTGGAACATAAGGCTTTAATGTAATCATATGGTCACCAAAACCTTAAGGCAACAAATACTGGTGTTGTATTAAGTAGTGTACTTCCAGCACATTTTCCACAACAGCATCCAAGACTGGTAATGTTACTCTTCTTTGTACTTGTCTTTTAATTGCTATCTAATACACAATAAGGTCTCGTTTTAAAAGGTCTATACATATAAAAATATTATTGTTAAGAATAATAAGGAAAACTGGATGATTTTGTGTAAAAAGTCCCTTTGACACACTACCTAGTGAAGGCCAAGTTACTAATTTGACAAGCTACAGTCATATGAACCGAGTACTTTAAGCCAGACACCTCAGTCACAAAATCTTATTAATCTTTCATTTATCAAAGACAACATGCTTTCTCATGCCCCTTTTAATCTACTGACAAGCGCCTGAACCTCTGAAGTCATTCATTTTTTTATTGCTTTCAATTTTTTTCTATTCAACAGAAGTACTTGGGGGGGGGTAAAGCAGTAAAAAATATCAACCTGTTGCCAAATTCAGGTTGCATGCATGACTTAGATTATATATAATCAATATCCTTATCGTAATGATGAAGATAAAATCACGAAAACACTTCCGCATGATTTTTATATGGGCTCTACATTTGCAATCCATCTTTTTTTGTTAACATAATTAAGGTATATGCTTTATGCAGCTGTGTATAGGGTAAAAATGTCATCTCCTGCATTTGTACATGACTGACTCGATGACTGAAGACGTGATGACATTATTTCTTCACAATCTGAATTACATCCTCGTGCTCCATAATGTGCGTCAGTCCTACTCGCTGAGGGCTGTACTTCGTGCTCGTTCCCTGTAGAGCACAAAAACGGAAACTGCTTCAAACTGTTCAGCACAAGCGTACAGCAGCTTTAGACTTCTGAAGGCGTGAAAGGCTTACCCAGACAAGTGCGTACTTGAACTGGCTGGCTAATGTTCTGTGGATTCTGTGGCACTGGAAAGGACAGGAAATAACAAAGTGCTTAAAATACTGGTATGGTTTCTGATAAAGCTGTAAAAAGCAGTAAAGTTTAAAAAAAGAAGTAAAAAGCAGCTATCATGCGTACACGAGCACATAGTTAGCAGCAAGTATACCTTATATAGCCTTACTCTACATTCTTACTGTCCACTATACTGGGAACATCTGTACAATTATGCAACGCAATAATAAGCCAGTCAAGTGGCAGCAGAAAAATGCACAAAATCATACAGAGCACAAGCTTCAGATAATATTAAAATGTGATATCTGTGTCTGTGTCCATTGCGTGGTTGTTTATTACAGATTGGCTAGAAACGCTTGATCTGGTGCAAAAACCAGAAAAAAAATAAACAAAAAAAATTTTCCAAGCTGACAGACGGTTGCTAAAATAACTA